>JADLIF010002715.1:0-12243 GCA_016648015.1 Steinernema khuongi | reverse complement strand
GCCATATGCTCTCAATTGGAAGAACTGGTCGGTGATATCGCTTGGCAGCAATTTTATAATCTCTATTCCAGGCTACTTTCTGCAAGGGAAACGCCGACAATCCCTCGTGCATCGGTAAGTGGGCAAGGAGTCGATATAAAGTTAACATAAAGTTTCTAAGAAAGTGTTTTTGGGATCTCCAATTTTCTTCAAAAACAGTTCCAATATTAAAGACGCTTTAAAGTTTATCCGTTTTAGTGATTTTGGTCAGAAGTTCAAATGACCTTTGCAGCAGATAATTTTGGTGCATAACTCGAATGCATAACTTTGGTATGGTTTGCTTTCAATCACACAAAAACAGGCCCCGTTCTACAGAATACTTTAAAACGAAATTAACTGGCGGTGGCTATGACGGCACTCTTCAAAGGCCCTTTTTTAGCCTTTGCCATGGTGTTATGATAACTGTAGAGACAAAAATCAGCTGGTGTGAAAAAAATTCTTAGACTTTGACTTTGTCCTTGTCTTTTTACTGCTTTGATGTTTAACTCACTGTCTTCAGTCCCTTGTGGAGAGAACGAAATACGGAAAGCACCGGAGTTTGCATCTTGTTGTCCTGCATATGTGATGGAAGATGGACAGAAGGCCTGCTGTCCCGACGGAGAAAGGGTTATCCCTGGTGAAAAGGAGTGCTGCGCGGCCATATCACTGCCGGATGGAAAGCAAATGTGTTGCCCGGGGAAGACGTTCCCCGGAAATGACAAGGATGGAAATGAGCTCTGTTGTCCTGAGAAAGGACCTTGCTGTCCGGAGGGCCAGAAAATTGCAGCGAGGTCAGCAGACGGAGTAGCGATCTGTTGCCCTCGAGAGATGTCACTAGTTCATGGTACTTCAAAGTGTTGCTTGGATACCTTCGAGTACAGTGAAGCCTTCCTGAAGTGTGTCGGGGTGGTCGAATTTGTAAGCATGCGGTTCACTGTTATTCCAAATAGTTTCTTAGGACCGTAAGCCCGAAAACGCAAAGGAACTGGATCAACTGTGCGTCGACAAGAACGCGCGTCCGGTGAAGGTCGAAACCAAAGATCAAGCCCTGCACTTGCGCGGAGACACATTCGACCAAGCGCTGATTGGCCTCGTCATCCCGGACGGCGAGGAGTGGGGAAAGGAAAATTTCCGCTGGATCGTCGATGGTTCCAAGCCGACAATTAAGTACTGGAGACCTCGCGAGCCGAACAATAGCAAAGAGAACGGAGCTGGGACAATAGAGGTAGCATCAAAATTTGGTACTTTTCTTTTCCAAAACTTCAGTTCTAGCGCTTTGTCCGAATGAAAGGTAGTAGATGGATGGACGTCAATAACGGAAGTGATATGAAACAGAAAATCATATGCACGACCGACGCCTACGAAGGAGCCTGATCCTGAGGACAACGATGCTCTTTTTTTGTTTTGTAGTTGTTTGTTCTGGTTCATTTACTATTAGTGGGGCGCAATAACGCAATTTACTTGTATTCATTTACTTGTCTGAAACATATTCCAATATGTAATTAAATGAATAATAAAATATCTGATAGAGATAATGCAAATGGGCATAAATGAACTTTAATAATGTCGCAAGACCAGACTGTCACAAGGCACAGCTATTTACGTGCCACATTTGCACATTGGTGTGCGCATTTGGTGAGCTTTCCAAAAGAAACTCCAAAAGATCAACCGTGTCAGCTTAAAGTGTGTCCAGCCTCCCAGTCCGGTCTTTTTTAAATGACACGGGACCGGAGACATAACCGGAGTTCCTTGTGTGTTTCCTCTAGGACACTAAATCTCCTCGCACTCCTTTTATTACAAGGGAATATCAAGAAGGAGACTATGACAGAGGGGATTGGGTGACGGCGAACGCCGGGCGACGGGGACGACCACCCCACGCTCTCTCTGCCGCCTCGACTGGCGCGTCCGCGACACTTTGCGGTTCGCGTGGCGTATGCGATGGCGGCGATGACATCGAACTGCAGTGCGGATGCGGACAAGTGCATCGAAAACAGAACCGTTTGTGTCCAATTCGCGGTTTTCAGAGAAACGCAAGGAAATAAATACACGCTAACGCCCAGTTAGATTTCGAGCCCAGGTAGATAATATATTGCAGAAGCAAGTACTAGATGAAGCTTCAGCACTGTATCGCCGCTCGACATCCTCCACAGCCGACAAAGGTGATCTTCTTATATTCGCCAGGAAGAGGATTACCGTATTCCTGTTCCTCGTCATAGAACTCCTATTTCAAGCTGAACGCATTCCTCTTCCTTCCTGTGGGCTCCTTGAACGTTTTGTTCGCCGCAGAAAGGAACGAAGATCGTTTGCTGGCCAGATGATGGTGAGATGGTGAAAAGCGTGTCGACGATCAGCAATTATCTTCGCACAGTCGTTCTCTGAGCGTTCGGAGAAGATGTGCCTGGTTCCGCCGTTTTTACATGAAATTCTCACTGAAAGCATATTACCGTCAGAGAGCTCAGTGGGCGGTGTGTTTTGATTTTGCTTTCGGTGACGCACTGTCACTGTACAGAATGTCACTTATTAGCGTCGAAATTTCGGTTTTCGGTTCGGTTCAACTTCGGTTCGGTTCAACAATTCGGTTCAACTTAAGAGCTACTTGGACGAAAAATGTTTGTTGCAAGACTCGGAAACGAGACTACGGCGAAACACATGGCTTCTCTGAAAAACGTCACGATATGGCTAATCTTAACTTAAGTATAAGCTTTTTCTTCATTGCGTTAACTTCTGCAGAACTTCCTCTCAAACTTGGCAAAAAAAGCTTGGCAAAACGCAGAAACGAAACTCAAAAAGTGTCTTGAAGCCATCGTCATCGCATAGTCGCGATTAGAATCCCAACTCCCTGGAATAATCAGACTTACTCAAGGGCTTTTCTTGTCCGTAAATTATCATTTCGTCCTGGACGCTGCTGGAAATGAAGATTCCCGGGAATGAACGGAGGTATTTCGGGGTAATTGTCGTAGGCACAGGTCGCGTCGTGGTGGTTGACGTTGAGGTAGTAGATTTCGGCGTAACGGCACCATCTGCAAAGTAAGTTAGACTCGCTATGTCAATTATAAACTCACGAATTGACCCTCCACCGGGAGAAGATCGGAGGCAGGATTGGGTCAACTCGAAAAGGAGAAAGACTGAAAGCGTAAAGAGCTGCATCGTGATTATGGTACGATTCCAATCCACCCACTTAAGAAAGGCACTGGCTGACCTTCTCCGAGACCATTAGGGCGTTCCCCAACACTTCATCTGGAAGAGCGTTCAGGATGCCCATTCAAAAAAAGCTTCGCGAGATCCCGGTGACATAGATGCGTGGTGATCCTGTAGAAGGACCGTTTCCGCCACGAACGTTCACACCACCAACAATCTTTTCCTGTTATTGTTGTACGGTAGAAATTAATAATGTCGACTGTCGTGATAACGATTTTAACGGATATAACTTCATCGGGGAGAGTCTCATTAAACTCTTTGAACCCCAATATAACTCTCACTAAACCCTCATAAGAAACGCACTAAACCCCAATCGTAAAAGGTCGCTCGGGATCATTGTCGTGGGCATAGGTCGTGTGGTGGTGGTTGACGTTGACATTGAAGTCGTAGATACCTGGTGCCGCCGTTCTTGCACGAAATTTTCACTGAAAGCATATTACCGTCAGAGAGCTCAGTGGGCGGTGTGTTTTGATTTTGCTTTCGGTGACGCACTGTCACTGTACAGAATGTCACTTATTAGCGTCGAAATTTTAAGGATATTTTGCTTTTCACAGTCATTTTCCTACTTTTAATTGTATATCATGCCAGAAGGAGTTACTCCATCAATGGTAACTTTAAAAAGAAAACCATAAGCCTAATTTGTAAGGAAGGGATGCTTAATGTTAGTGTGTTATATGGTCGAAAATGCTAATTCAAACCGCCCAGAACTGGATGTTAAGATAAAAAGGTATTGATGCTTTACCGAAACGGCTGCTTGGACGGAAAATGTATGCTGCAAGACTCGGAAACGAGACTATGGGTATCAGCTTAAGCGGCGAAACACAAGGCTGCTCAGAAAAACGTCTAACTTAAACACAGGTTTTTCCTTCATTGCGTTAACTTCTGCAAAACTTCCTCTCAGGAAAACTTGGCGAAACGCCCCCATTAAAGTGTCTTGAAGCCCTGGTCTTCGCATAGTTGCGATTAGAATCCTGAGTCCTTGGAAGTATCAGACTTACTAAAGGCCTTTGTTGGGCCAAACGTGATCATGTCCTCCAGGACACTGCTTAACACCAGGATTTCCTGCAGTGCACGGAACTCGTTTGGGATCATCGTCGTGGGCATAGGTCGCGTGGTTGTGGTGGTGGACGTCGACGTCGTTGACTTTGGGGCAACCGTTCCATCTGCGGAGTAAGTTAAGAGTGCTATGTGAAGGCTTCCTGACCTTTTCGAACTATTTTGCTCCATCTCTTCTCTCTGCTTTCGGTGAAGAAGAACACAGTGCCGTCTGTATAAGGGCACTATTCTAAAAGCGTGACTTATAAAATGCTTTGTAGATAGGCGTGAAACGTAGACAATCTGCGTTTGCAGAGTAGACAAAAAGTTCGCACGTTCGGCCGTGACGAACGGACGCACGCAGCGAAGACGGTTAGGAACGCTGTGCAAACTGTTCACTTACGGATTGAACATCCGTTAGGAAAGGATTGGAAGCAAGAGGATCCCAGGCGCATTGCCTTGCTAAGGTATCAGATGGTTGTCCTTGGATGGTCAAGTGGAGTGCAGATGAGATGCTTACTGCAGCGAAGAGGACATAATTAATCACACAAAAGCAGCTGGTGATCGACTCACCAAAAGTTGAAGAAGACGCTTGATGAGGTCCCTGGAGGACCTGGAATAGGATGCAAGGATATAGATAATTCGACGCGATGCAGCACTACTCATAAGTGCATAGTTTTTGCATCTTATTCCCGCGCAACTGTGCTTCTCATGAAAACAAAATCCGATTACGCAAACAGATGCTTATTGCGATTTCAGATACCGCGAAAGGAAGAGGTCAAACGACCCCAATTGGTGAAATGCTCTCCGTTCGGGCGAGCGGAGAACGGTAGCTCACAGGAAACATCTCCCTTTGAGTAAAGTATCACACAGTCTATTACAGAAACTCACGCACAATTAAAGAGCCCAAAATACTAGTATAAACTGAGCTCCTAAACATAAGAAAACAGTCGGAAAGCGTGTATTTCACCGGAACCACTATGTTTTACGATATAGCGCGATTCCTCATCTCGAAGATCGCGCGATGCTGCGTTCGTTTAATAATACGCAACGCTCTGTCTTCGTCTGTATTCTCCGTCATCTCCCCAGCGCCACTTCTGCCTCTGTGGAAACGAGGTCAAGGGCGCATTGGCAGTAGTTTCAGTAGCCTTTTTTGTCGTTTGATATTGTAGCTTGCAGTTAAGAATAAGTTGCGATCAATATCGATCACAATATTCATCTATCAGAGGTGTTGTAGAGAGTTTGTCAATGAGTTTTACCAACGCGACCAATTATTACAACGTGTTTATGGCCGCACCACTTGTGACGCTTCTTCGAATCTTAGCACAGGTCGTTCCTTCCATCTTGTAACCGGTTCTCAATGTGTAGCTTCTGTAGGTCATTATAATGGCACCGAAGAGGACATGAAAGTGTTTGAAACAATGTTATTCGAGCGTTAATCGAGCGAACTGTTGAGACGCAGTGATAACGTAGAGAGCAGTAAACGTCTAATAGTGCTTACGTTGAATAATAAAAATGTCTATTCGGTTTGAAAAAAATTGCTTGAGAAAGTGTCCCGTTTAGTATGCGACAATCCAATATTTAGTACTCTAATTCAGTCCCTACTGGACATAGAGGTCATGTATATGACTAACATAAAAACAAGAAGTGCCTATCACAAACACAATAAATCCGCTGAGATGCTGAGATGACGACGGAAGCTTCCTCTTGTCGGTGACGGACTTACAAGCAAGAAAGGCACCGGTAAGGCTATGCGGTTCCCCCTTTAAAGTTGAAAAGGTGATGATGTAACATACAGAAGGCGGTTATAAAATAGAGATATAAATGCTTTGTCAGAAAGCTACTTTGCAGGAGACAGAAGTAATAGATACTCGTGCTAAAGCAGCCAAGAAGTGAAGCCCGAGGGTCGCTATATTCATTAAAGAGTTGCATCAACTGCGCTGGCCATGCAGATGATGCGCGATGGAGCGTTGGCGCGGTGCACATTCACCCACTTCAGATCCTTGTCCAGTTTGACGTATTGCTGGAATAAAATGGGCAATTAAGGTAGAAGAGCCGTATAAAGACGTACCGAGTACTTCACCTTGTTGTTGGGATAACCATCCTGCCAGTTCGTGAACACCGGCGCTGACTTATCCGCAATCCAGCGAAAATTCGACACTGCCCACTTTCTACCCTTTATTATGGTGAGTCCTATGGCCGCGTCCGAGTTGTCCAAGTTCGCTAACTCTTGGTTCTGCTTAGAGTTTTCGATCTTGATGGGAAATCCATTACTTTTCTTACACTCATGTGTCAGCGTTGCTTGTTCGAAATTTACCGTGCCCTAAGCGATCTATGGAAACAGTGTACGCGTACGAACACTTACAAAGTCGACAAACCCGATGCATTTGTCAAAGACGGAACTGTAGAAGAAGCGCGCGCGACAGCACTTAGAAGTGCCTTTAGTCGCCGACATTCCTCCAGGGCATACTACTTCTTTTTGTTTAACGGGTTCGGGAGAAGTGGTCTTTCCAAGAGTGTTTGACTTCTCACCATTCTTGGAATCTTTACCATCAGAGCAGCGCGCTCTGATCCCGTCCACAGCGACGATCTCTTGACCTTTCGGGCAGCACACCTTCCCTGTTTGTTCAGGGCAACAGACTTCTTTTCCTTCGAAGATATCGGCTCGGCAACATTCTTTGGCTCCGTGGAGCAGCTTCTGTCCCGCCGGACAACATCGGTCCTTTCCGTTCTCTTCTCGCTGGAATGTCTCTCCTTTCGGACAGCAAGTGGCCCTGCCTTTGTGTAGTACGGAGACTACAGTACCCTCTGGGCAGCAGGACCCCTTCTGAGGACAACACAGCTCGGTTCCGTTTCCGTCTTTTCCGGGGAAGGTGTTTTCTGGACAGCACTCTCGTGTTCCATCTGCTTTGACAGTGAAGGGACAGCAAGAAGTGAAGTGGGGCCCCTGCGGCATTTCGTTCTTTCCACAAAGCACTGAAATGGAGCAAAGAAATGGATCATGAAAGAGGGCCGACCAAGAACCGAGTGCATACCTAAACAGTCTTCATCGGCGATCTTCTTACAGTAGTCGTGCAGATCCTTAAGACGGGAACATAAGGTGTTCTGATGTACGCACTGCGCTATATCCTTTAAGACGTCCGTCACTGAAATAAGTGAAGGTCTATCCGAACAATGGAACACAGCCTGAACTGACCAGCAATTGTGTAAACACAGCTCTATTTAAGCATCGTTGAGGTAACAACTGGGAATACAGCAAGATTCAAAAAATTAAGTTCCATCACGCTTATATCTCTGATCCGGACCCACTTTTGCTAGTTCCTGTGCCTCACCTGGATAAGGTCCTTTCTTGGCTGGACACTTGTTGCCGGAGCTCACGACCGCCAAGTAGAACCAGGGATAATCTGAGTTGCTCCTCTTCTCGAAGAAGTGGAAGTCCTCAATCAGTCGGCACGCGTATTTGACAGGACTGTTTCCTTCCTCGATCTTCCAAATACCGTAACCCAGGGTGGAGGCATGCTTCGCCAGGTCGTTGCACTGTTTAAAGTCGTCGACGACCACCTCCTTGGAGAAGTTCCCACTGATCGTGTGGGCCACCCGGATGTAGCGAGGGAAGAGCCCTTCTTCCGTGCACGTCTAAAAGAACCTAGATCGGCCTAGAATCGTCCAACCAACCGCAGAGCAAAGCAGGCAGAGGGCAAGAAGCACCCATCTACTCAGGTCCATGCTTGTAGAGTCGAATGAGGATGTAAGAAATGGGAGACGAATCATAGGCGGTTGCCCCAAACAACGGACATGCTTCCTCTATTTTGATGGATTGTCCCGGCGTAATATCGCCAAAAACATCGTGCAGCAGGGGGATATGCATTTGATGGCGGCTCTGCTCCAAAAGCTTTTGCAAATCGGCAGCTAGTATGTAACCTTTAGTCCAGTAATATACGGCATTGTTACAGTCACATGGCTATCAATCTGCCGAAACGGTAAGCGGGGGAAGTAGGAAAGTACATGCTGGTAAGGCTGCATTTGTTCAAAGCAGTGTTGTGTGAGGGATGACGTTTTGGGCGAGGAACTCTCTGATATAGATCTACTCTTCTATAGATCTAATCCTCTTTTACGACACTGTTTTTGCTGTTTCGAGGACGTCTCCTTACGGGAGATTGGTATCTTTTTACTTTTGACGATCCTGTAAATTTTAGAAATTGCCAATGGCGTTTAAACACGAATGCATGACTACTTGGCGCGTGTTCGTTGCGAGTGAACGACAAAAAGGCGAGAGAAATTGATGACGTGAACACTTTGGGTTTGCGAAATGAAAATGGCGCACGATTTCAATGATCTTCCAATTTAGGGTTGTCGAATAGAATCGAACCGACTTGAATTGAGCATGGTTGGGTTTTCACGAATCGCACCGAATGGCTCGATTTTTGTATTTGAGATTTTTGAAGAGTTAGACAACTCTATTCCAGTTTGAACACTAAACCCAAGGCAGCCAGATGAGATGCAACTGCAGTGTTGTAGAATATGAGCTGCTCTCCTCCTGCCACGCTGTTCGGTGGTGGTTTACTGTCAGTACTTGTAATGTCACCAGAGACTCAAGACCATCCAATTTAACATTTAACATTTATTTATGGTATACATTTATTTATGGTATCGAAGTTTACAATTCGCCATATCTACTTCACCGTCTCGTTCTTCCTCTATGACTTTGTGGCGGTTAGTCAGGGAGAGGTATGTGCATCGTTTGTCTTCGGCTGCACCAGAGATTCACTGCGAGCTATCGTGTGCCATCGTTGAGTTGCAACGGCCTTGGTGATGTCGTCTCTCCACCGGGTCCTTGCTCTGACTGGTCGCTTCGGCGGAGGGCTCCATTCCGATTCCATTCAAGACCATCCCATTCCGATGTAATTTATGGCGAGGCGGCGGGAAACAAGTTCCGCTGCGCTAACAGGCATGACCGAAGTAATCAATTCCTGTCACCGTCAGGGCGGCGCTGAGCACCGCCATCAAGCGGCGCGACTCTATCGCGCTTGTCCTTGCCTTCCCATCCTGTTTCTTTTTTATGTAAGGGTCGGCGCCTATTGAGACATCGTTTCATCGGCAGACCTCTATCGACCCCGGCAGCCTTCCATTGCCCATCCAGCATCCCGAAGGCTAATCCCCGTCGTGTTCCCTTAGATCCTTCGGCTCAGGACCAAATAAACTTAATACAAAATTGGTTTCGGGGTTTTTTGACTTCATGGCATTTACCTGTACAGTGGCGGCCAAACTTCCATCGTTCGCTGTATTCGCCGTAAAATTCTGCATCAGATGAAATGTTTCTTAGCCAATTAGAAGCTCACTTGACAGCTGGTCGGTTAGAAGTACCCTAAATGTTCCTGTTTCCTCTTTTTTACTCGTCGTGTTCCTTAGCTTCGGTGCGGCGTGAATACTCACCACCCATATCCAGGTTTAATCGATTCCGCCTTCTTATCCCACTCATCACTAACCGCCTTGAATGGAGCGCTCGCTTATCTAAGCAACACCTGCTCTATGCGGATGTGAGTCCGCTTTGGATTCCACAGAAACGAATGTAATACAAGCATTGTGCGAAAGGACGCGAGTTCGAAACGTTTTTTTGCACATTCTTGGCGTCTCTATTGCCTCGGTAGAAAACTGTCTTAAATGTTCTTAGCAGTGTCCTGTACGGAGCATTTTTCAACATTATATCGCAGCGATTATTTTTTTGTTTCTTTTTTCTCGTTTTTAAGGTTGACAGTATTGAACCTAACCGTTTACACTGCATATTTAGTTTTCTTATCCCATGCGGAAGGTAAAGCCACCATTGGATTCATCTTTGGGTTTGTTATTTATATTTCAAGCGGAAAGTATCATTTAACCTCGAATTTCGGAAGATTCTAATAACATGTATTGAATTCTTTGCTGGCTATCAGAGGTGGGCTAGCCGCTAAAATTTTCGGGTACCCGGATCCGAATCTTTTGGATCGGGACTCGGCCGGGACTTTTCAGCTCTAACACGATATGCAGAGTGACTGAAGGTAGCGATGGATTCACAAAAAAGTTGTGAATTCTGTGTTATATTGGTATCAATCGATCAAAACAAGTATTAAATGAAGGAGAACAGCCAGACTGTGGATCCGGTATTACATTAACTTCCTACGGTATTCACTGTCCCGTCCCGGTCCCGGGAAGCTGAATCCTGGGTCTCGCACAGCCCTGACCAGGATCCGGATCCGAACAGACCCGGAAGATCCAACCCGATCCCAGCTTTGGTGGCCATGTCACGTGCTAATCACGTGCTTTCCGCAACAGTAAAGTTCATCTCGTTTAGATTGTTGTCTTAATTGTTATGGACGATTTCCAACGTGACAATATGTATGGATCGCCTCGTAATTTGCAGGTATTCTCAGGGTTTGCTATTTATATTTCAATCACCAGCCCAATTCAGTTGACGAGATACGTTCGAAAGGAGGCAAAACGCCCTCCAGATCAATACCAAGCACTCAAGAAGCCACCCTTTAAATGCGCGCAACGCATCCTTCAATTGCCCGTAAGCGGTTGGCATGGGAGACAAATGCGGAAAGTGGAGGGCCGGGCTGAAATCTCATTGAATTAGGCACCTTCGAATCCGCCTAAATCTTCTTAATCCTCAGTCCACACTCGAGCCATGGACCTGAGCAGTCGGCTGCTTCTTCTTCTTCTCTCCGTACTTCCCACAGCGGTTGGTTAGACCCTTTCAGGCCGATCTAGGCTCTCCTAGATGTGCACCGAAGACGAAGGCAGCGTTAAGTACATCCGGATGGACTACGTGATCCATGGAAGCTTCGCGAAGCAGGTGATTGTGGACAACTTCAAACAGTGCTCCGAGATGGCACGTCGCAACTCCACCTTTGGCTTCGCTTTGTCGAAGATCGAGAAAGGGGACGGTCCTGTGAAGTACGCGTGTGAAATGATCGAGGAGTTCTCCTTCCTCGAAAAAAGGAGAGACTCCGATTTCCGCTGGTACTACTTAATGGACATGAACTCTGGCAACAAGTGCCCTGTCAACGGACCTTTCCTAGGTGAGACACAGAGAAGTGACAATGGTGCCCTCATAAGCGCGACAGGACACTTTCCTTGTCCTAATAAACACCAACTAGCCTTAAAAGGAGGACAGTTGGCAGTCATGCCACAAAGACTTTTTCACAGTATGGGATATAGTGCAGAAAACCGTTTATTACTTAACCTGTTCAAGGTCTCCATTCCTTTACTGTCGGTTTCTATAATTGGCCTCAGGGTGGACCTTCAAACCCAAAGTTGGATCAGAGCTCTCCAATCGACGACAATTACACGACGCTAAAAAAGCTCAATATATTTCTGAAAATCCGTTCGGTCTCAAAAGTTTAGATTTTTGCCAGATGTCAATCTTTGGTACTCGATTCATTCACGCTTTGCGGGATCTTGGTACGACCACAAGCTTGAGATAAGACGCGGAAAGAGGAATGCACAGCAGAATATGGTCATCAACATAATGACCTGTTGAGTCTTGTTTTAATTTAGTGTACTTCCTGACTTAATGGCACCGCCATAATAAGGAACTAATTGTAAGCCGTAGGAAGGTAAAAAAAGCGCAGATCGGTTTTAGAGAGCAAAAGCAAAAGACCGATCTACTGCAATGCCAGCGGAGATTGCCCATGCGTGTAAACTGACTTGTTTCAGTGTCACAGGTCCTTCGAGAGAAAGGACAGTGCAGAAGGGGTGACCCGAAATGCCAGCAGCTCGTGAAACTGGACAACCACTGCAAGGCTGTGAACACCACCGACTGCACTTGTAAGCATACTTTTGGGACTCGTGTGACCTTCCTTGTCCTTTTACTGCCTTGATGCTTATCTATAGTCGCTACTGAAATGTTCTTCCCAAGGTCGCTCGTGGCGGGATCGAGAAACAATACAGCTCGTCCGCTCTTCCCTGCTTTTCGAGTGTTTTTCGTAAATTTTTCGTGATGTGGGCCATATT
>JADLIF010002708.1:0-46668 GCA_016648015.1 Steinernema khuongi | reverse complement strand
TCGCTCTTTTGACTGTTCGCTCTTTTTTCTTTCGCCCTTTTGGCTTTTCGCTCTTTTGCCTTTCGCTCTTTTGTGTTTCGCTCTTTTGTTTTCGCTCTTTTGCATTCGCTCTCCTGTCCTGGTGCCGTTCGGGGCGGTGCAAAGAGAGTGATGTGATGATGATGGAATGGAAAAAGGATGAGTGAAAGTGCCACACACAACAAAACAACAACGACGTAAGGGTGAGCGGAAGTGAATAGACTGAAAGACATACTTTAAGTTGCTTGGGCAATTATTCAGCTAATTCTTTCGGACTTTTCGTCGAACAAACCATAAACGCTTATTCGCCAAAAGGCAAAACAACAGAAGGACCTCCGGAGTACGCTTGGAAACAGACAAAGTCCCTATTTGCCTTTTGGCTTTCCCACTTTGTTTTATGAGCGAACGTGGAGGTGATAAGGTCTTTTCCAGCCGCTTGCTCTCTTCCTTCTCTTCATGCATCGAGAAAGTAGGAGGTGCCGAAAAAACCGCGAGGAATTCGATGCTTGAACGCGGGAGAAGAGGAAGGCTAGCGACGAGGAAAGAGCCATTTAGCTTGAGCCGAATTGGCAAATAACGGAAGCATAATAAAACTAAAGTAATCACATCGTAGTCGTCGGCTGTCTTTTGGCCGTGTTTTCATCGCGCGCGCGGCGCGCATGTCGCTTGCAGAGTGTGTCGTCACGCGGTGGTCGCGGTGGCCTGTTGCTCGCAAGTTGCTAAAGTTTTGATTCCCGGAAGGGGCATCGGGAGTTCCGAAATTGGGTCATGGCCACACAGGGGAGCTTGACGAGGAGGACGCGCCGACAACCAAAATAGAGGAATCTTCGCTTGTTTGCAACAAAGCTGCGAAAGGGGCACAAGGAGCAGTGAGGTGAGAAGGAGGATATTGTAACGGTCACACGTCACATGCGAGTCGCACAACAATTAAAGTGCCGCCTCTGCTCACATCTTTTGTGCGAAGAAAAATGATTCAGCTATGAGGCAAAAAGCAGGAACTTTTTGACGGATTTGAGCGTTCAGTGCGTGTGAGGTCGTGCAGGCGCGAATCATGAATATCGTGAATATTCGTCGAAAAAAAAGTGGGCCATTTCTCTCCGGAGCCCCTAAGATTTTGTCCGATCCGTCTCAAATATCACTGATGGGCGGCTCTTCCTCACATGCGCGTCTCGATGGAGTGGCCGCCGTCCCAAAGGTATGTCCGGATTACCGAAACTGTCTTCCGATCGCGTAGCTCTTTGTACGAGAATAGTGTCATGGAACAAAACATAGAAGGCAGAGGCGACGAGCAGCGAACCGGTTGACGCGCGACGACCCATAGGCGATTGTAGCTCCGTGGATCAAGTAGCTGTTAGCGCCCATTCACCTTCGCTCAGCCGCGGTACCAGATACGGTAATACGGTGGAGCAGTTGCGCGCAAAGTAAACAAATAGAGGAGGTGATTGAGGCGCGCGCATGTGTGAACTTGAGATTTTAAGATTGACGAGGCTCAAAAGTGCCGGGAAAACTTAATGGAAAATTTAAGAAAGATATAATCGCACAATTAATCACCGTCGCGCTGTCTGTCAGTCGGAAAGGTCAACAAAGGGCTGCTGGCTCAATCTGCATAACACCCGCGCGCCACTGACCGCCCCAACGAAGAACAGACACTCGGTTGGTCCTCCAAACGGACCCTTAGTTAGCCATAACGAGCGCTAAACGATTGATTGGGACCCGAGGGGCGGATACAGAAAATAGAGTCGGAAGCAACAGTTAAAGTCTTGAAAGGGGCGCTTCTCAAGTGGAAGAAGTTGGGGCGCGCGGACACCGAGGGCAACTGAGGAGTTCGCGCGCGCCACAAGTCGTTGCGGAGCACACCGAAGAAAGACATAAAACAAACAATACATTTGCATTTGGTGGTGAGAAAAAAGAAGCTGGAGGACCTCAAAGAAGGAAACTAATCTTCGGCGGGGCGAGAGACGCTCCGCTCTTTTCCCCGCTCCGCCGTCAGATGGGCGTGGCAGAAACGCTACGCTCCTTGCGAATGCGAAAAACGAAATTTCGCGGCAAACGCGGAGCGGTGCAGAGTGTCGCAGCATAGATAGAAGAAGTCGCGCGAGGTGGAGATTAGTCGCTAAAAGGAAGGAGACTACTTAAGCGCAGACAGGCGAGACGCTTGATGAGAGAACGCACACGCGCTAAAGAACACGCGCCTCATTCACAACCGCCTCTAATAACCTAATCCCTCAACAATTATTTAACGTCGCCTGCAATTACCGTATTATTCTGGGCTCTCGCGCAGCTACAGGGAACAAAACAGCTAGAGAAATATAGACGAAGAGCGCGAAAGGTGAGGGCGACGTTCAGATAAGGTGCGCCGCGTGCGCCTCTTCTCGCAGAGTCACAGTAACCCCCGACACTTAGCGCCTCCCCTTTGCGTCTCTTTGACACCCTTTTACTATTACTTTTTCCTACCTGTGCGCTGGAAACGCACGCGCGCTTCACACCAAAGAATAAACAAAACGAAGAACAACTTGCTCACCGACAGTTCACTCTTCCCCTCTTCTCGCGAACACGAGAAAACACCGTTCGCGTACACGTTCATTTTTTGCTCTTCGCGCCTCGCTACCGAATGCCTTTTGGCAGCCGCCACAGGCGAAGACCAGCTGGTTCCGCACCCGCAGCGGCGTCGTCTCCTCTTCCGACGGCGTGCTGCTGATCCGGAAGCCGATCGAGAAGATTTGATTGAGGAGGACGGGTTGAGACGAGCGCGGGGCGGAGCGCCGGACCACCAGCGTGGGATCGTCCAAGCAGAACCGGAAAGGACAAAGGAACGGAGCAAACTAATTGTGCTTTTCGAAAAAAAGAGCTAATGTATATTGGATTACGCCTCACTTGGAGAACTGTTAACCGCTAGAGGCTTCATGGAAACCACTCGGCGCTTACGTATATATCCAATTTTCACAGCCGATTTCTGCATAGAAGTGAAGCTAAGGTAAAGCTGGAAAGCAAGCTCAAATTTCCCACACACTATCCATTTCTGGATGTTGCATAAGAAAGGCTTTGAGCGGGGACCCACTTCACGGTCTTTACATTGTCGTGCATCGCGAGATAACAACTAAAAACAAAAGGAGATGGGAAAACATAGATAAGAAAAGCGCCGATTTCGAAGAACACAATTTTCGATGCAAGGCTCATACTGACAAATATCAGCCCGCCTCTAATAATAACGACGTTTCAGGAATATCACTTACCGGTCTAAGAGCCGACTAAGGAAGTAGATAAGTGGGAATAAAGTTTTGCCCGTAAATCTGTCAAGGAGTTGTGAAAGGAATTTGGACACTTTTTTATTCCTGGAAATACGAATCCTTCAAAATAACGAGTAGATTGGCAACCATCCAGGTATGCATGATTAAGCGTACTATAATTATAGGCTGTCTATGCGCCGACTATGGAGCGTCATTATCCACCTGATTAGACATTTAAACCGGGCTACGCTCTTTGAAAGCACTGATCTTAATGAAGTTACACAATTAAATACCAGTAACAATGAAACGTTAGCCAGGGAACTACAACCACAAATCAGGACATGGACAAACGACCGGTAATGAGTCATCAGCACGTGCAAAATACTTCCTGAAAAGCTCAGAAATCGTTTCACAACGTTTGTCCTTCTATTTTTCTGCCTCTCTTATCTGATCAGGAAAGAAACAATCCATAAATCAGCTAAAAGACAGTCGTCGTGTGGTCAAACCGAAACGAACACGGACCCAGGTAGTGTTTTGTATTATACAGTAGAAATATAATCGTACGGCAGAGGAAAAACACAAAAGTCGAAGTTCGGCTCCTATCAACAATGGAAGGAGGCATTCCCGTATCAAAAGGGTCAAACAACAACGGGAATTCCATGACAAGAGAGCTGTCAAGTGGTGACTGATCAGTTCGATCGATGTTTTCCAAAAATAGTTATCTTCACGTGCAAAGCGTATTTACCTCCTTACAAGGCTTGAAGCTGGTCAAAGGAAATCACCTACTTCAAATTGTTAAGATAGAGTTGTCGATGATGACATCTACAGATTTCCTAACAGTCGACAAAGACTAACGAGCGTAACTGATCAGTGGGGTCGCACCCGAGAGCGGGTGCAATCCAATCCCGAAGGAAAACCAGCACGCCGACAGCAGTGGCAACGCGACCACACAGCACTCGCAGACGGCGCATGAACGCTGACAGACGAGTGAGCAGACGGAAGATCGGAGCACTAGCACTTCCATGCATCCGAAACCACAAATGACGCTGATGTTCACCGGACGTAAAACAAAACAAAAATTAAGATGAACATTCACTTCGTTGCGCAAGACAAAACACCTGATGAGTGTGCTTCTGGGACAGAGGCTCTTAGAAGATTTGCAAGCTATCTTCTTCTGTTACGATTTTTATGTTACTCTCAGCGCCTATGGGTTTGTTTTGAAACCATTCCTGCCTACTGCAATTGATACTCCAGTTTTAGAGCAAGGAGAAGTGAGGGAATCACTTACCGCCTTTTAATCGCGGCAAGATTTCGCAGAGAAGGTGCAAGAAAGACACAAAAGGCGAAAGTGAGATTCTGAAAGTGCAAATGGCACATTCTTAACGTGCTTCACCCCAAAGTCGACGCAGAGAACCCCTGTCGAGGAACCGGTGTCACCATCGGAACTCGAACGCCAGCCGCAGAACACGTCGTCTCTTCTTTTTCAGCTCTGCTAACAATTAGGGTTCTTTGCTTTTCGCGTATTTCCGCAGAAACGACCGTCGTCACATAAGGAGCCCCTCGATAAGGAACAGGACTTAAATTGTCGCGAACTTTTGCCAGTGCCCCTGCTGCGTGCACCGAAGTGGAAGCGCGGCGCACGGATAATGTGATTTGCGTTCGAGACAAGCTTTTTTGGAGTTCGTCTTTTGGTTTTGTCCCTATGAAAAACACTTAATCCAATAAATAAATGTTAAGCGCGTGGAAACCCTGGGTAGGAGGGTAGACGGGAAGGGGAGGGGTGAAGGAATGGTAGCTGGCGCGTGCTCGAGACAAAAGCGGGAAGTCCGGCACAAAATTGGAACGAGGAAGACGGGTAGGGGGAGGGGAAATCAGTGAACTACCGACACTAGTCAACACTATTACAGATTAATGACCAAACAAATCAGGCGAGCGAGAGCAGCCCACAGAGAGTGTGCCGATTGGGAGAGAGCAGTCGCAGTCGCTCAGCTCTGGCGACGAAGACCGGCGGCCGGTTGAGGGGACCACGACGGGAGGGAGGCGGGCAGGACTGACTCGCCTCTGCGGGCAAGCGTGCACGCGCGTGCGGGCGCGCGAGACCGTCGCAAACATTAGACAATATAATCAGAGAGAGCCGACAAAGATATTATTAGTATTGCCAAAAAGAGTGTCCCCCAAGCGGCACCTCCAAAAAGAAGAAGGCCGCGCACGTGGGTTCCCCTTAAGTGGCCATTGAAACGCACGGGAGAGACTGTAAAGTTGCTCACGATGGACTGCGATGTGGGAAGAGTGGGCCACCCTCATGAACCTCGACCTCGGCGCACTGCCTGCGGGCTTAAGTGCAAAGTCGATGTTGAATTAATTATCAGAGCAAGGCACTCGACAATGTCCTTCGCCGGTCGCTTCCGGTGTTCCATGCGAATTTGAGAAGACCTTCCAGCACCCGCAACAGCTTGATCCCCTACACGTTTTAGGGCTAACCTTCAAATGGCGGCGATTCGATCAACCCGTCCTTGTGCAGTAATTTCCTATGGGTTCGGAAGAGTCGCGGAAAAGACGACGCACAAAGCGAGGAACGAGTGCTGTCGGCCCAAGGAATAAATAAAAGAGAACCGCCGTTCGATGGGCGTGTTGAAGCGCGAGAAGAAGTCGGAGTATTTCCGGCCCCGCGAAACATTAAGTCTTCGAATTATGTTCCCGAGAAAAAGTTTATTGAAAGGGCATAAAAGGTGCGCACCCGTTTCTGGGTACCGTACCCACTTTGCGACCCTAAGTCGGCCGCCCATAATTTGAGTAAAACAAGGGGCTTTGAAACGGGACAGGGGCGAATTTAGACGGCAGCGGCGGCAAAACGGCGTGCTGGAGGAGGGGCACAGGAAAACGGACACAAAAAATGAGGAAAAAGGCAATTTAGATCTGGAGACGCGCGAGGCATGCGCTCGCGTTCGCGTTCGCGCGCAAGTGATAGTACGAATGATGTGCGCGGCGTGCGTTGACAACGATCAAAATTCGTTGTTAAAACAGGTTAGTGCCCTGTGGCAAATACAATGAAAAAATAGACTAAAAAAGAATGGCGGCGAGCGAATAGAGCTGGCGAGACGACTCTATGGCGAGCGTGCGCGCGACTCGAGAGGGCATATCCGAGTGTTTTTGGTGGGCCATTTAACGCATTTCAGGATGTTTGGAGGAGCAAGAAAACTAGTCCGTTTCTTGGTATCCCAATTTCGAGAAGGCCGCACTCTTCCCACTTTCGGACATCACAGTGACGGTAAACATAAACAGAACTGGTTATGGACTACCATGTCGACCTGAGAATAGGGGCGGCAGACAGGGCCATCACCAAAGTCACCGGGGCGGAGGAGAAGTTCGGAGATTTGTGATGATGACGATGGCGGTGGTGACCATCGGCCGTATAAATGGCCGCGACGGCAGCTGTTGCAAGGAAGTGAGGGAGAGGAGCGCGAGAAGAAGTGACAGCATGGGATTACCCCATTCTCTTCGCATATTTGCAGCTTGAAGACAATTAGATCGCGCGCTAAGCGGAAGAGTTGACATGAAAGTATGTATTTTCGGGAGGGTCTCCTCATCGCGTGCTCGCCAAAAGTAAACAGTCGGCTTTGGGTTGGCGTGGACTGATGGAGTCCCGCCGGGAAACAGCGCAAGTGTTGTAGAATTGTAGATTGTACGCGTTGCCTTCGAGGTCGAAACAACGTCCGAAAGGGTGAGGCGGCTTACTGGTAGGCCACGCCTACTTAGGGATTCTAGTTTCCTAATCAAATGAGCCGCTGACACACAAATGTGAGACACATTTCCTCCAGCCGCTTGTTTATGCACTTAAGCGGTCAATTTTGCCAAGAGCGCCAATTAGCACCCACGACGATAACTGAATTGCGAATTTGTAGGCGCCGTTCCAAAGTTGCAAACAGCAGCAGCTAAGCATCGGCGACCGCTCAGACAAAAGGTCACTCCAGCGGAGAGGCAAGGAGTCGCGTTCGCGCGTACAAGGTGTGTGGCTACAGTCATGCGATGAGGCAGCGGTCCAAGCGTTCTCTTTGCGGCCGGCTAAACGCTGATGATGACCCTATTTTTAGAGCATGACTAATAGTGACATGTAAGAGGCTCCATGCGCAATTGCCACTAGCACTTAATCGCCATGTTTGAGGCATTGAAAGGTGATAGCAAGCACGATTAAGTGATGACAAATGAGCTAGATTGACCTTGCCGTGCCGTCCTCCCGCCACGCCTTAATCCACTCAATGCGCGGGTTACCCAAAACGCTTCCGCTCGCTCACTTGTGTTCTTTGGCCCTATTGAGGGGGTGCTTGAGTCGCCGAGTGATAGAGCACCAAATGCGACTAGCACAAAAACTTTCGAGGGCGCCACAAATGAGTTTGAGATTATCCTAATCCTCGCTGCGTCGATGATGGATATTCCCTATGGGTAGGCCGAAGCGTTGTCGCGGTCATCATTTTGGAGGTTGGTTCAGAAGAATGTTGGGGTGGGCGGAGCGATGGCCTTCAGCACCGGCAATATGTCGAAAAACAACACACGCGAAAAAAGGGATTAGGACAAACCTATTTAGACACGACACGGACAGGCGGACACTTCAAAAATTAGCATATAAATCGATTTCGTTCTGGGTTGCTGTCGTCGGACAACGCCCTATTTGAGGAGGGCGCGGAGAAGAACCTCGGCAGGGAGGAAACCATTAGACTTTGGGAGAGTTAGTCCTTGGAGCTCGGGCAAGCGTGTTGCAATTGGAGGGGACCCTTTGAAAGGGAGAAAAAGAGAGCGGTGCGGGCGAAAGTTTTGCACATCGGATTCCGGTGCTCGGTGGGAGAGTAATGAACTGGACACTTCGTTGCCTCGAGCGAATCGGGTCGTTTTGTTGGGCAACCACCAGCGGAAAGAAGAAGTGGAAGACGGAGAAGAGGTGGGACCTTGACGCAACGTGTCGCCGACGGTCGCCCGACAGTCGTGGCGTCGGAGCTCGGACGTATGTGTGACCGTGTTTGAGGAGCGCAACAGTCAAACATTAAGCTCAGCGGCACTCTTAGCAGAAGCCGCAAAGCAGACACAAAAAAGAGGAAGAGTTAAGGGGATTGTGAAGCCGTTCGTATGCATGGATATATCGCCTGGTTGATGGTAGCTGCCAGAGGCGTCAAGGCAACAAAGAGCAAAAGTTCTCTGCACTTCCCGGACGCGATCACTCGCACTCCACTTGACACTTTTGTTTTTGTCGTCGCGACGCCGGTGGTGGCGTGTTCGTGAAAGTGGACCACCCACAGCGGCAAGTGAACGATGCGACGGCGATGACGCGGAGAGCGCGATGACAACAACGGGGGACGCCCGCAGCCTCAATTAGCCGCACGGCTGGACCCGCCGTGCTCGGTGGCCGCGGCGAGAGAACAGCGGCGGCGGGCGGAAGCAAACTACATATTATAATTTTTGCCCTGCTTCGCGCAAAGAAAGCGGCAAGGAACAATTAAGCACGCCTGAGCTCTAAAGAGCGCGTGTGCATGTGTGTGTTGTTGTCGCCGCTGGGACGCATTCATTAAATTTGCTCCGCGTATGTCTTAAACAAAACAACATATACGCGGAAACTTCTTTCGACTCAGTCGTGCGGTGTAAATTCGCGCGTTCCCGTTAGTGCGAACGGACACCGGTCCGCAGAGGACTCATCTTGTCTATGCCAGAGCGCACTAACACGCACTTATAACTCAGCTAATAGACAAATGGGTTGGAATAAAAAGATATGAACTTAGACGCGCTCATTTTCTTGTCATTTCCCAGTGGAGCGTCGCCCTCCACTCAGGGAATTGTCGACGTGTGTGTGCGACGATTTTACAATCGCGTTGGAGGTCGAGGGATTTGCACTTTTAAATCGTGCAGCTACAAACAGCTGAAATCCGTTGTACATCACTGGGACTTCGTATAAGACACAATTTGTGACAGCTTGTTGCCCGTTGATCGGAGTGGCGAAAACTTGTTTCAAAAAGACCGATCGGAAGGGTCTGTTCGCTAACTTGAAGGAAGGGGCAAACTGTTATCAATTCCCTGCTGATACGCCACGCTATCAGGGTACACATGCGTTCACAGCAGGGGTCATATCGAACACCAAGTGTCCTGAAGTGTTTACGTCTCACGAATAAACATCGCGGTGATTCAACCTCGAGAACAGATTTCACAGTGGATTGGTTCCCCTTCTATCTTCTCAAGAAGCCAGTAGCTAGAGGAAAAAAGCGGAATACTCTGCACTTTTTGCCATTCCCTCAAGAACGCGAGCTAAGAGAGACAGACACCCGGCCGTACAACCGCAAGATCCAAAGGTCAAAGTACGAGACATCCATAATAAATGGGATGTTCCATGTGAGAGCAGGACATGGAATGTATCTGGTTCGTATCATGACATATCACATCTCACTATTTTTTCAACTAATTATTATGTTAGCCTTCTGATCAGTGGAACACTAGCAATTTCCCCAGGGAAAGTAAACTTGTAAGGCATAACATACATTCTTTTTGGTTCGAGGATTAGAAATTCGATATCACTTGGCAGCATACACTGTTACATGCGGCGACGTGTATTTTGTCTTCTTTCCCAGACTCGTCACCTTTCTTTTTCTTTTCTGCGCTGTACTAGTGTTGTTCTCCTCATCAGCAGCGCGATCTCAGATCAACACCGTGTGCTCCTTCTGTAATTCTTCCGTTCTGTGGACGGGCAACGCGCGCACAGGTTAATTCATCATTATCAGTAGCTTAACGGCGACAATAAGCGCTAAAGCGCTGAAGCAGGATAAGCACAGCTTACGGCGAGACGTGCGTACAAACAAGCAAAGCCGTATATTTAGTAAAAAACGCGCAGAGTCAGGACGTTCGGAGGGCAATTATTTCAAAGTATTTGCTCAAAAATAAAAATGTGGGCGTGCCTTCGGCGACCGACTGCCCGGTGGCCTTGAAGTTCACCTCCTTTGTAATGCGCGAACACATCGCGCCACTTCGTTTTAACCCTCCAAAAATATGTGCAATTTGGCGTATTTGTGTTTCAAAAAGGAGGCTAAAGACACAAAAACTGACTCATAATGAATGACACATGAAGCGGGCTGCTTGGTTTTTTGTGTTCGGGCCGCCAAACGCAACATATGCAAACGTCGGCGACGGCTGTTCTCTCGGTGAGATTCTTGATTAAGGACGGGCCACCATCGGGGACCCCTTCGCCGCTTCCTTTGCTCCGGCGGCCGGCGAGCCGAACGGACGTACAAACGGACAACCGGGCTGTCTTCCACTTGATGGAGATGCGCTCAGCCCGTCACGAGGGCTAATTGACTCTCCGCGGACATAAGGAGATCTGTGAATGTGTGTGGTGCAAAAGCGCGGCTAATTGTCGCCGATAATCCCGCCGTGACCGCGGAACAGACAACATAACTATTACCGACTCGTTCGACACCTTTCACCGCGCCGGTGAGAGTTCATCGTCGGACAAGTGAGTATGTAGTTCGTGCGGTTCATTATGCCCATCGGAAGAATCTGACAGTTGCGCGCGCATTAATTAACTTAAGAAGGAAATGTCATAAGGGAATCTGCTTAAATTCCCAGTAAACACCCAATAAGCGAAAGTTTATCCTGATTTCTATGGGTAATAAAAATACAAGGTGAATTCGCTTGAGGACGCCGAGGTTCGAATGGAATTTTTACGTAAACTAAAGTACTGAAACTGCGTCACGAAAATACGAGGATTCGCGAAATTACGAGCAAGTTGTTCCTGGGAACTCTGTGTCAGTGAATGAACGGGAATTGGAAAAAACGCTTCCTCGTCGTCCGATATGCAAAGGTCATACCCTTGGAGCAGAGAGGCAGACAATTTGTTTGGCTCGCATACGTAGATATGCACGAGAAGGAGCACTGGCGGTCAAAGGAAAGCAGCTGAGCATAACTTCACTGTTTAAAAAAACCGCCTTCTTAGAAGTATAGCCGGTCGATTGTGAGGAAAACATTCATGTGTTGCCAAACAAATTACTGCTAACGACTCCATTATGTTTCTACTCTCATTGAGCGAGGTCAGAATAGCATAATAGCGTTATTTGGAACGGATCAGAAAAAGGACAGGTCGGAGCATGAAAAGGGAACAGAGGCTTGTGTCCTCGGGAACAAGTGGAAAAAATGCGAACATCAGCAGTTTGGAGGGCTTCCCATATCTGTGTGGTGAATCAACTGGCACATGTCATATTTGTCCAAACTGTATCGTGACTATTACGATGTTTAAACTGGAACTTCATTTACCGTGATTCATTAGCCTGTGATCATGCTGAGTACTGTAGTCAATTTTCATTGGATGTCATTGGATGACGTCCTAAGCATTCTATGAGCGAAAACATTTCATGATGTTTGCATTTGTATTGTTTATGTTCCATGACAGAATTGTTTTCCAAATGTCCCCCTTGAAGTGTTCATGTAGTACGTAGTGTTGTCCCGCGCGTCCTTCCGTCCGTCCGCCGCAGCGCCACACGACTCCGCTGCTCAGTGCTCCATGAATAAGGAAACCGAAAAGTCTTATCGCATCGCGTCGCGAGCAAACAATCACTTTAAACGAACGTCGTGTGTGTTTTTTGCGAAATGCGTGAAACACACGGCGGTGGTCGTCACTGCCGACCGGCGGCGGCGCGTCAAAAGCGGGGGAACAATTGGACCGGCCGGCTGGTTGCCGGACGGACGGACAACGGGCGCCCTTCAATGTGCTGGACGTAGGGGGCGATAACCTTCAAGAGTGATTAAATCAGTTGCCGCCACGGGTGATCTTCAATTATCAAGGGGCTCTTCCAGCCGCTGCAGATTACCCCCGTTCGAGACTCCTTGATTGTCGCCGTTGTTGTTTTGCGCATTTCGCAAACATCTGTCATCCTCTGTCATTACAATCAGGGAAGCGCAAACGTACTCCGGGGGTGCACTCTCTGCAAAGTCGCGGCAAGTACGTGCAACATCGCAGCTGAAGCATGATGTTTGGAGAGCGGAAAGCTTAGCGGAAGTGGAGCGGTAATTGCATAGTTGTAAACTCCATAGGGAATTGCGGGTTATTAAGCTCGTTCCAAGGGACTATTATGCGATTAAAATGCCCACCGCCTTGCTCAATCATGGCAATTTGTCTACTTGAACATTAGCGAATCAGCTATGTATGTTAGATGAGTTCACCGTGAACTCATCACGAGGGCAATTGACTTTGACGGGCTTTGCGTGTCCGAAAGGGCTTATCCCCTATTCAGAAGTGTTATGTGAGGGTCACACGCATGACCTTTACCTGCCATATGCTCTTGGCGTGGCTTTTATGAGGACGCGATTATTTGGAATCATCTGCAGGTCTTTGTCTTTGGCGAATTTTCTCTGCTCGTTGTTGTGACTTCCGGATGCTACTTTTCCAATATGTGGCGTCACGAGTGCTACTGCTTTGTTTACTCATTTGTTTTTGCAGGAAAAGGTTACCCAACTTTAAGGCCCAAACAGACGTATTGCGACAAAGCGAAACGAAAGAAAAGGACATGCGCTCGAATGTGAAAGACGGGAGCAATTTGTCGAGACAATCGGCAAAACAGGATAATTACCACCAAAGTTCGCACGCTAAGTTTGCCACCTTCATAATCTACTCGAGTGAACGCTGCCTCCGCCATAGCTGATTGTGTTCCCTAGGGGGAAAATCCCACAATTCCGCTCTAATGAACTTTGGACTACAAAAACAAATTATACGTAATTTCGTTAATTCGACGTGTCTTCCGGATGAAACGTACGTAATGAGCTATCGTCCGGTTCGGTGCTGCTATGAGACTGACGGAAATATTAAAAGGTTAAGGGCTCAGACAGCGACGTGCGCAGGAGCTAAATTTGTACGTCAACGAAAATCCGATGCATGAGGCATTTATGAGTAACCGCTCTATATTCCTACGGGACAGTGCACTGAACTGTAACGTATTACTAGGTCGCTGGTTGCTCTATCTCTATATTAGAGGACATATAACCGAACCGATATCTTTATTCTTATTCTTTATTGTTGTTGTTGTGTGATGTGCGACATATCTTTGCAGAGAAGATCCTTGCAAAGCGCCTTATTATCTCACTTATCGGGCACATCATCAATATCCGGCAATTCTGTTCCCGCTTCCATTGGCGGTCGAAGACGATCGATCGCCCCCTCCCCCGACCCGCGTCTTGCCCCCTCCCGTGGCTTTTCTTGCTTCTTTCCAACGAGGGGTGTCGATGAAAGACAGGGTTGCCGGGAGAAGAGTGCGAGGGTTACTACGATGACACCGTCACGTGACACTCGATCAGTCTTAAAGATGATCGGCCGTTCGGAATTCGGGAAGGCCTAGCACCACAAAAAACAAAAGGTATGAAAAATGTTTTCCGATCGCAAGGGTGTCAATAAATAGACTCCTAACCGGTGCCATATGCTCATCGATTTGCATAGGGCACACAATAGTGCAGCGCCTTTCGTGAGTGATAGATTCGAGAATTTGATAAACAAAGTAGCCAGTTGTCACGTCGCATATTGGCCTATTGGTGTTATGTAAACACTTCAAAGGAGAAGCGATCGAATCACATTCCACTTGAACGGAGATATGCAGGAAGCGCGACTTGAAAATTTATCGATCTTTCGGGATTACACAAAACCGGTTTTCGCATGTCATAATGTTTTTTTCTTCCGTGCTACGGTGTAAACTGACCTCAAAATAGAGAAGCTGCCTTACGTGTGATTCATCTCGCCCGGTTATCGATCAATTACGGAAGATTTTTTAAATGAGTTTGAGCCAAACTAAATTTGACAATCCGGATGACGAAATAACAAAAAACCGTCAGTAGGACGTCTCAATCAAGAACAATCTTGTTGCAATTAAGCCGACTTAGTACTCTGATATTTTAGGTCTGTTAGGACGACGCCGGCTTTAAGAATCAAAATTCGGCGCCGAAACACCATCTTCGTTCTTATAGGCTCATTAATCATATTCGATACGCCGCTATCGCCCATAAAACGGAGGGCTGTCTAAAAGTGACCTTCCCTCAATCAATTGCTCTCCTGGAGCTCCAACCAGGGACTGACCGGCTCTAATTTAATCCTCAGCGGAACCCAAGCGGGACATCAATTTCAGTATCAAGAGTGATCGGGCTGCCGATAGACCAATTAATCATCGCCTGAACGCCATTACCGCCCATGAAACAGCCGTGTGGAAGTGTGACCTTCGAAAAGAGCAGAAAGGTTGAACTTCAACCTTTCTGCTGGCAGAGCCGTTCAAGCCGGTTACTTGTGACCCTAAGCCCTAGCGCCGTTTTGCACCGAATTCCTCGAGTGCTCCACTTTCTTTTTCGGGTGTTGCTGATGGCTGCAGCGAGTCCGCGTCGCGGCCGAGACGCCGATCAAACAACACTAAATCGGCGAAACAAGTTATTTGCGTTTGTTGTTCAGTGCACCTTCATCTCCAAACTTCCCGGGCCATTCAACTCAGCGAACGTCTCCATGGAAGTGCGCGCACTTGCCCATTTACGCGGCGATGTAATTAGCATGCAAATACAAGGGGACACTTGACACTCTCGTCCCCTTCCGCAATACATAATACGCTTAATTGCTTTTTTTGCGACTTGCTCGCCGCCGCGTTCGCGCGCGGCAAATGAATAAATTCCAAAACAAAATCGCGTTGTCGATGAGATTAGTCAGTCGGTCAGTCATCGCACGCGGCGGGCGGGACGCGGCGGCGTCACTTCGACGAAAAGCGAACAGATGTCTACACCGCTGGAAAAGGTCGTCATAACCGCATGGTCTGCTGAGAGCAGAGTCGAGGGGGGCAAATAGAGCATTCAGACAATAGCACTTAATGGAATGTGAACGGAGAAAGCGAGAATATCAAAAGTGGTACTGGACGGAAAAAAAGTTGGGAAGAAAAACAAGGAACTTTAGCGGGAGACACGTCCCTTGTGGCAGGAGAAAAACAAGACATCCTATATGAAAGGGCAGAATCGTGGTCATCATAAACAGATGGGAAGTGAGCACACTAAGGTGAGTATGACTAACTTCTCTTCCAGGTTCTATGAGGACTTCCTATGAGTGGGAACCAATAAAGCGAGCATCGCAATACTAGAAACAATTGGAGCGAAATAATGAAATGGACTACATTGCAGATTTTACGCAATAGAGGAATTTTTTGTGGTTACAAAGCGCTAACAAGCTGTAACACTGATGTCGATCTTTGCGGCGGAAAAAGGTCACTTCGAGGGTGCCGTTTTATGGGTGACCGGCGAACCCATATAATACGACCGAAGAACATCGTCGCGGCAAGGTGTCACCACGTTCAAAGAACGACCCCCTGGGATAAACAATGCCTCTAATTCAGGGCTAGTAGGGCCTCTTTGTTTATCAGTTTAATTGGATGTTAGAAAAAAGTACGCGTGGAAACAATTAAAATAATTAGAGCTGCATATGTAACCGCCCACTAAGATACAAGCATGGCTTTTACCAAAAACTTATGTCATTGAATAAATTACTATATTAGAAACACGAACAAGAAACATATCTTTACTGCTGCAGGGACAGGTGTTCCAAAATCATGGGAATTCATAACGCCCATTCTTCGTGAAGATCACGTAGCCCACGCCAGTGCTCGAGTTTCGGAAACACGCTCTCGTCCCATCCAGATCAATAAACACTTTCTACCATAGGGGTTGTTTGTCAATACGCACTGAGATAATAGCAAACTACGTTTGTCCTGCTGACGTTATTAAGAAACGGGAAAAAGTCGGGATTGCAGGCGAAAACAACATAGCGATCTGAGACAAGCGACTGACTTCCACGACTCCTTGTTTTTGATTCATTTTAAATCTAACCGTAAACAAAAGACGACAGATTTGCTGTCATATGTGTCTAGTTAGGTTGACGGCCGTCGTTTTACAACAAATGAGTCAATCCGGTAGTGGAAACTCATATGCCTACTCTGTTAATTAATTATGAGTCGCGTTGAAATATTCACGGCGTGACAACGGGTGAACTTGTCTATAATTAGCCGGGACACATTGCAAATAGGCCGCTTATCAGCGGCGTTTTGACGCGCTCGACTCCCGTGGGAGCGCGTTGTTTGGTGATAACGCCGAGCGAGAATGAGCGGACGTCTCGGGGGATCTGCCACTTTGAATGAAAATAAACGGCTCAGGGGTTAGTAAATGGAAAAGTTGACAAGGCTTGTTTGTGGTAAATTCTGTTTTCACTCAGTGAATGGACCTAATCGACGGGTGAACTTCACTGATTGTTTTGAAAACAATTGTCGCTGTCATTAAGCTACAGCGGGGGAAATGATTGGCGATGGGGTGTGGGAAACGTCTGCTCTTACGATTCCGTGTTTCCGGGGGCGAAAGAAAAAACTTCCGTTTTATGCGAGCAGCACACACCAGAGGGGCAAAAAGTGCGTGAGCACGTCAAAAATTTGTTCTACTTTAGCGCTTACTGGAAAGTTAAAGAGAATCTCGTCACCTACCGCCTCACCAAATTAGCCTTTTCCGCATCATTAGTAGAAACCAACCATACAAATAGGTTCCAGGCGGATTACGCTTTAAATATACATTTCTAATGAATTTCCGATGAAGACTGCTAATTATAGAGACGTATCCGGGAAACACGATATTGTTTATATGCAACAGGTGACCTTCGGAATATCAGGTTGAACCTTTTTCTCGAGAAGTATGTACGCCCGCTGTTTATGTCTACTCTGAGTGGGAACACAGTCGATTCAACATTCTTTATAATAGGCTGCGGTTTAGGGTCGGACGACCTCATATCGCATGTGTTTGTTCAAGGTCATCACTTCACCCTTTCTTTTTGAGCGTTCTATGGAACTGTTCCTGCTAGAACCCCACGGAATGGGTTCCAACATTTCAAGTAATTCGATCATGGTGCTTCAACAAATGAAGAAGAGCTCCGTTTCCAAATCAAATTACTCTTGACTCCGCCATGAGCTGGTGACCCCTTGTGATTGGATTGCGTCGTCGCGTCGCAGATCGGTCAACGCTGCTCTGTTGGTCCATCGTTTGGTGGGCGCGCAGCCGCCACGCTTATCTTCGGACCAGCGGTGTTTTTCGTCAACGACATTAGGATTGCTGCTGCTTCTGCAGTCGTGCGAGCGAGTGGGAGGGGCGCGTGCGCGCTCGGCGTTTCGCTGGAAAAGTGGACGGAGAAAATGGGAAACCGCCGTTTTCCGGCTTCGCTCCCTCGTCATCTATCAGAGGCGAGTAAAGGACGTTGTGAAGAAAGGGGATGGGGAACAGAAATTGTTAGAAAATTCTAAGAGAGGCCCAAAAAGGACGGATGATATATCCGACAGCAATGATCGACGGATTGCTCTGAAATATGCTAGCTGAGCTGCCGTACACTTACATGCAAACGACTTTGAAAGCCAGGCAACACATCTCATCCTCGTGTTTAATATGTTGGAAAAACAGACGATGCCGTGGCCAGATGTTTTTCTGTGGCTCTTTCAAGACAACTTACGTATGTGGAACATTTCTCAGCACTGTGGCAACGAGTTCCTGAGAACAAAGCATCGCAGATGTTTGTCACGCCGTTTGCCCTGCACAAGACCGGTTCTCGTTCGACTCTGGAGCCGCTTAAATTCAATTTACCAATTTGAACTAACAGCCATATCTACCCCGTTTATGTTCCTCACTTCATTATGGCTATACATCATAACACTTTCTGATAATCCGCTTTTTGAAAAGCCGATTTCGATGGCTGAAGCGACATTGTGCGCCGCCGCGTATTATGTATTATTTTTTTGTAGTTCCGCAAACGTAATACGTACATTCATGCATTAAGTAGTACTTTGGCTCATAGAAAGCGACATTTAAGCGCTGGGAGAAAAAAAGCTTTGGAAGTCCACATTCTTGCGATGATGAATAGATCGGGCGTTTCACACGCATGAATATGATAAACGAGCGATGTTAATTTCGGAACCCATTGTTTTCGTCCGTCGTTTCACATGCGACTATCTATTGTCTTAGTCCGCAATTCCCGACGAGGGCATGTTCTAGTCATTGGGCATAGAAAAGTGGTATCATGGTCATTTGCTTTTTAAGAACATGGACGGAGAGCTGAAGTGGCGAACTGTTCTTATGAGATCGTGACAGGTGTAAACGAACTACTATTTGCCACACACGTCAGCGATTATGAGACCCAGAGAAGTGTTGTTCCTGGAAATCGGCTTATGTTCTACGGACTCAACTTATTATGACTGTCTTGAAATGTGTCAGTGGATGACTTAACAAACAGAAAGGGAATTAAAGTTCGATGCGAAGCTTGACTTGATTACCGCATCGAAGAGGTACAACAAAGGCACGCTATGACTATAAATAATGACGGTCAGAAATCATTCATCAAAATTTGTGATCCTACACAATTTCTTCACTGTACAATTACATTCACAGCAGCTTGTCCTGTGGATAGAGCCTAAGCACGTGGAAAGATCAGAGACTGACAAGATGGTGTTATTTTTTATCTGGCTCTATTGTTTTTCACTCCATCGACCACCCACAGCGCCTTGGGAAAAGGTGTCCAGAGTGGTCGCCGGAACCGCGGAACATTCCTTGAAGCTTTCCCACACTTTCCAGTTCTGTTGCATCGGGTTTCATTTCATTTCAACGCGCCTGCGCGCACATCCAAAAGCTCGTTAAATCGCCCTTCCGATAAGAGTAGGTCAAGTGTATTTAGCGCGCGCAGAGAGAGTGCGCAAGTGTTCTTTTGATGGAGCGCGCGCGCCTCTGTCCTGCGTCACCGGGTGACGCAGACGCGCAGAAGGAACCGAGGGACCGGTCAGAAAATTGGCAAGAAATTAAAAAATCACCATGCTCCGCTAAAAGTACCCATCCTGTTGGTCTTCACAATCAGACCCAATCGCAAGGCAATGGCTCTTTGATTATTTGTTATCAGAGAGTCACTGTGCACTACTTTCTTATGCTTTCGGCTTTGGTCGCTAAGAAACACACCGCCTTCAATAATTTACGCTGTTAGCAGGCTGCAATGATGGAACACCTGGTGGTCGTTAGGTGTAATGGCACCCGCAATTAGCACATGTGGATGTGCAAAAAAGAGCTGAAGAAGACGAGGGACAGCAAACATTGAGACAGTACGTACTATCGAACCATCCTTACGTCATATCATGTCTGCTGACATTTTTTGTTTTGCGGATGAGACGCGGAGTAGCTCGTCTTTCGCACTAGTGTGAGTAATCGCTGAGTAATTAAGCCGCCTTGGATGGAAAATGATGCCATGCGTGGGCTTCCAGATTAGAAAGATTACAGCCCGCCATTTCAAATGGTAACAGATGACCTCTAGATAAGGTTTCCACTTCGTCAAAGGCTGAGGTTTACAGAGGCTAGCTAGTTTCCGATAAACTTCATTGTTCCGCAAAGGCCTAAGTGCGAAGTAAACTCTTTGCGGGTTATTTAAATTTAGCGTATCTCTTGGTGTCTAACAATAGGCTTCTTATTCGTCATTGTTTACCCTGCCACGCTTATTCCAGATGAAAACATCATTGAGTGAAATATCATGCTCGTTAAGAACATTGTACTTCTCTTGGGTACAGTCACTCAATGATTAGCAAAGCCGGTAGTTAATTCCTTTTGATTAGCCGCGTTTCTGTTTCGCCCCACAGAACATCAAATTACCCTAATGAAATTAAAAAAACCGCCCGCCACCAAACGAGGAACTTCCACTATAAATAATTCCCCCAGGGAGCGCGAGAGGCGAGCGCCGCTGTGTTCATCAAACAAGACGCCAATTTGTTACGTTGAATTGTTTATGTCGGCAACGTGCACTTTGCAGCGGCGAATGAAACGCGTCGGACTCTTGCAGCATTGTCTCGTTGCAACAGCTGTGATATTTGTTTCGGTGCTAGAAACCATCTGAGCGGGCTATTTTGGCGTTGCATAATTTCGTGCTAAACACGACCCCTTTGAGGCGCCCGATCGCACTTTCGCACCGCTGACATCATCGACCTCAGCGGTCACCACTGCCGCGCTACCGTATCAGCTCGGATGGTTAGGCGTGCGCGCGACACTGACGCGTTCATCAGCTGACTGCGGCGGAACTGGTCTCCGCGGCACTGGTGTAATAATGGGGTGTGAGAGCAAAATACGGAATTAGACAAATTGTGCTGGAAACACGAGCACTCGAGTTATAATTGACGGAGATGCATGTAATTCGATTACTGGTAGGTATTCTGAGAAAGTGCAAGTATTTCTTGCATGGGAAAGATGACGGGTTCGACAAGAAATGGGTGATTTCATTGTTATTTATAGCAGCTCACTTAAAATGGCAGCGATTTGAAGTCGTTACCCAATAACAAGCCTTTAAATTGGAGTGGATATGATTACTTATGGGTATTTACAGCGAACGATAAAAGAGTAACTCCTGGAGAGTCCATCTGCTCAAACAACACGACTGCGCTCACCCATCGGGCTTCTTCAGTGAAGATCGAAGAACAATGAAAGAATGAAAACAAGCTACAAATAGTTTCTGTTTTTAAACACGCATGCGATCCCATCAGAGAGGTAAGACCAAAATATCCTCCTAACTATAAGCGTTACTTACGTCGAGAGTGGAGAGAATGGAGCCCGAATGTATCTGCACACCTTCGAGGAGTTTACATAGAGGCCGAGGAGTGGATTGCTTGATCCACAAGGATTGATGATAGTAAGCATGTTTCGGATATGTGCAAGTGTTTTAAGGCGTTTCCGGATATGGAGGCGCGACTCTGAGATCTAGAAATACCGAACGGAAAAGCATTCATCTGTCCGTCTAGTCAGTTGAGATGTCAGCTTGCTATTTATGCGACCTAATGAAGCGGAAACTGCGGGAGCGGAATAACACCTTCAGCCTACAGAAAGGCCATGTGGAAAACATAGGAAAAATGTGTGTTTTGAGGAGCTGTTCGTGCAAAATGTCGGAGATTTTCTTAATTGTCCACAGTCTTTCATGTTATGACGGAGAGTTCCGACCCGGAACTTCTGGATATCAAGCGAAGAAGTTCAAGATGACAAGTGCTTCAGAACGTGTCCCATTTGTCAAATTTGATCTTTTCTGTCTTCCCGTCAAGCTCCTCCACTCCAACTGCCGTCCCCACTCAAGACGTTCGCACTTATCTCGCCCGACTATCTCTCTCCCGTATCGCAGCTCCCCTCATTTTATGGCTCGCATTTCGGGCGACCACGAAGTCGCAAAGCCATAAAACAACGCTACTAGTGTTTATGAATGGCGAACAGTGTTTTTCCGCAGGATTCTCTGAAATCCGTTATTATCGGATTACGTCTGACACGGAGTGCAAAAAGCGCTAAACAACATCCGCGGCGTTGCCGAAATCCCTAAACAGCCGTCAAAAAACGCGAAGGTCATCGCGGTGGTGGTCGCGCCGCTGAGAGAAAATCGATCAGCATTGTTTGCCGCCCCCGGCACGAGGAAAATGGTGATTTCGGTGTTTGAGCATTCAAGCTGCAGTTGGTATCGGCAAGGTGTGGGAGGGAAAATGAGGTAATTGTGTTGCGGAAGTGGGATTGTGTGTTCTCCAGAACGTTCATTGAAGAACATTAGAGAACATTGCATTTTTGTATCTTTATATTGCAAAGAAGACCGGAGAAGATATGTAAAAGAAAAACTGATGGACAACTTAACAGTTCCGAAAAACACAGAGGTGCAAGAATCGATTTATCAGTTTTAACTGAAAGGAAGATCTCATAGAGCGATTGTTATCAGCACTGGAACCACTAAACACAAGATGATCGGTTGCTCGTTTCACATTTTGCAAACTACACCTTTAGTCAGATCTTTTTTCTGACGTTATGATTTACGGGCACATGTACTTTTCCAGGCTTTTTGCTTTGCTTACGGAAAGAGAAACCGACGCTAAAGAAGAGTGAGGAGCGCAAATACAAACTTCCTCAGTCCACGTTAATTACATAGGTACTCGAGACAGAATAAAGCAGTTGAACATAACATGGAAAGATTGGAAAGATATATGTTTATTGCAATGTATGAGATTTTTTGTATTTCATGGGAAGGAGAAGCGAATGCCATTTGTATTCGACATTTTGTAGTCGTAAACAATTCCCGCACTCACACACTCAACATAGTACACCTGTCGGCAGTTTTAATCTGTAATTGGAGTGCATCGTAATCTGTCCTACTCAGCCGTTCATGGTAGCTATGTTCTCAAAGTGCACCTGCTTGACACATGTAAACCGATATGCTTTTCAGATTTCTTCGGAACAGTATTGTTTTCAAACAGCTGCTTTCCCGGAAGCATTCAGCTGTCGCTCTTCTTCGTCAAACGTCGTTCCAAACAACAACATGTTGCTTGCGAACGGCTTCAAATGGATTGCCCAGTTCATTCCAGAGCGAACTTGCTTTCTTCTTATTTAATTTATGTGTGACTTTCATTGCCGATTTCCCATGATTAACACCTCGAAACGTGCGATGATTCGCACCGTCGTACAAATGACCGCCCGAACGGCAATCGGCGGCAGCTTTGAAGATCAGCAGCCGCTGCGGCGATACCAGAGAACACTCACGGGACAAACAATCGCCCACTCCGCCCATCAATCTCTCGGGAGTCACCAGCGGCGCGACGGCCGACAACCGCCATCACCCGAGACGATATGAGTGTTGCATGAATAATTAACGTACACTACCCGCCGCGCCATCTGCCACAGATGAGTGGATGCCAGATTGTCTTAATGATTTAATGTGTCACGAACGGCTCCTTTGGTCAGTAAAACCGACTTGATATGCGATTAACAGTGTTTGCACTAAGGATTAGCGGTTGGTGGATAGGGAAAACGGCGGAGGGCAAACGTGTATCGATGACAATCAAGCAATGTAATGGAACGCAGTGACCGTATGCTACCTCATGCGGGAATTGGGCCAGTTGTGAGTGTAGGGACCGCACAATTCTAAGCAGTTGTTGCCAAACTTCAAGGGACAACCAAGTGCGCCTCGTAAATCGTTGAGCGTTCATTAAGAGGCAGCCAATTATGGTCATCTTTGCGGCTAAAAAAGCCCAGTTAACAACGGCTAATTGAAAGCAACAAGAAGTTAATTAGAGTAAGTAAAAATGAATGCGGAAGTAGTATAATTTATCGGCAATTTGTCAACAGGGGTACGATACGTACCGTAATTTGATCACTAATAAAAACCTTAACTAATAAGATAAAGAGCAACATCTTCTTAGATGTAGTGCTCATAGAGTAAATTGGCTGATTGCCATCTCACGTCAAATTATCCTAAGAGTTCAAAGTAGGTTGTACTCCACGCCCTATACCGACACATTGCCCAGTTATTACCAGCGTTGTTTTCTCACCTGTCGTCAATAACAAAAGACTGCGTACGAAATGATAATCTCTGGCTAACAATGGAGTCTCATTTAGGACAAACGTATGCGCAGGCGAGAGTGTATTTATTCGGGAATGATGCGAATCACTACAATGTACCTCTGAATCGTAGGACATTCCTGTTTATCGCCGTAGGAATGTCCCTTCTAGCCGAAGCCGTTCCAATGCATTAAGTTAAAAATTTACGGCGCCACCGTTATCTCGCACTGCGCATCCGTCAAAATCCGCCTAAACACCCGGAAAATAAAGGTCATCTTTGCGGCGGGAAAATCGATAGCGTCAAGAACAACACAGTGCGCGTCTGCTCTGCATTCAGATTCGAGGGATTGACAGAAGTGGCTTTTTTGTTCGGAAGCACAAAAATTGCTCTGAGGCCCAATTACATTTGCACTGCGAAGATTAATGAAGGAAGTTTGAACGCTGCTGAATTCATTAATGGGAGAAACCATAAAAATTTAATGATGGGAGGCAGTTCAAGTGGTGCATAAAAGGAAGGCGTCCGGAAACTGGGGGGGGGGGGGGGGGTTCAATGCGGGTGTATTATGTAGTGATAACGATTTATTAGAGGTGAAATGAAATGAGTACACTTCGGACAGTCCTGGGACCTTTATGTGTCGAGGATGAAAAAGATCAGGTCGTAAGCTCGCATGACTCACTTTCGCACTGTGTCCGTCTAATCTAATTGGCACAGCAAAGAGCATGTTTACACCAGAACATATATACCCTCCGGAAAACACTTCAATGCAATTCAAATACCCAAATTACACATTGTTTGTCCTTTGTGTTTTGCGATGTTCGCTGGAGCGAGTGCTCGCATTCACTCGAACTCGCGATGTGTTCCCATTGATCAGAGTTTAATTATTTCCGTCTACAGCGTCTGACCCCTCGAACTTCTCAGCGTCGCTTCTCAGTCTCGTCCGCTTTTTGTGCCCCTTATCAGTCGTCCATGTCAAATCGATAAGACGAAGACTATTATTTGTGTCATGGAGAGTGAAGCATAAATATCATTGTTATACGGGCTTCTTTAAACTTTTCCAGGGAACGCATGTTTCACGTTAAAGTTCGATTTCCTCCGAATCTCGAATCATTGCCTCCGGGAGTCGGGGGTCGTTATAGCCTGCGTCAAGGTCATCAGCCACTTAAAGAAGACACGAGCCCGGCGCTGCATTGCGCCGTTTAGATTAGGGTTTTCGAAAAAGGCGCTTTTTTCCACGCTTAAGGGATTTGGTGGCGCTTGTGACTAATGGTCAAAATGTTGCCAATGAGAATTCAGGTTTTTTCGCAAACTCTTGTACTTCCGTCTGACATATGTGCTGCGTTGACGATTGCGATGGCGGCGTCGTCGGAGTCGATGGGTAGGGGGAGGGGATCGGCGCTGTGTGGAGCCGAACGAACGACCGCCGAAAACGAGGGGTGGACAAATCTAGCGGGACGAAAACAATATGTGTGCAACAGAAAAATAGTTTAGATAATTTAATCTAATTTAACTCCATACCCAAGAATCCCTGAAGCCTGTTGAGCTGATCGATAGTGATCGAACAGTCGAATTTGAAATAAGATATTCCGCTGAGCATTAGACCCCACTGGAACCAGTTTTAACCTTAGCGAGAAGATCGCATGCTTTCAAGTGGCGATCGTTCCTAGTGGATGAAGACGAGGATGAGGGTGACGAGTTTTTTCGGGGAAGCTAGAAGATTCTGCAGCGGTTCCCGCACTTATAATTCAAGTTCGAAGATCGTCGAGGAACGCACATTACTGAATTTATTAAAAGGAATCATAAAAGATTAATGGTCGGAAATTGGAGGCTCGATGGAGAGATGACGTACGCATAGCGCGTACATACATATTACGATAAGCTCAGATTTTCCTGTGAAACGTGTTCACGTCGCGTCGACTTTGTTTTCTACTCGAACTGGCACCTCATGTGACGCGAAACGATCAGATCTTGCAATCGTTCTTCTTCGCTTCTTATCAACTTGACTGCGCATTTGTCATATCAGCGATCGTATTATTGTTTTTCTATTACATCTCTGAGAATGTGGAACGGAACAAGGTTTAAAAAAATGCGTTTAGGTGAGCAATACTCATAAACATACACTGTTGACTTCCTCGGGTGCTATGGCAAAAAGAGTATAAACAAATCAGTAATCTGGAGCATATACAATGTTATCGTGTTACGTATCACCAAGTTTTCCCTAAATTAAATTCAATAAACTACTGAAAGGATATAGAATTTGCCTGTAATTGGATCTGAAATTTAATTATTCTCCGACATAATTATTCCTCAAATGCCACATGTTTTTAGACCTAAAAGGTCGCTGGCACATAACAAGTATCGCATAACATTCCTTTTAAGATTGATTTACTGTTACTTAAATTTTTCTTTTTTGTTCGCGTTTTTTGGTGTCGTGTGGCGTGGACCGATTTAACTTTTTTGGGTAGGAGATCTGAGCGCCCACAATCTTGTACGTTTTCTATAGAATTAGGAAGGAATCAAGTTCCTCCAGAATTTCTCATGTTTTGCCTTTTCCCAACTTCACTTGCCTGATAAAGCTGCGACATTCAGCGTTGAAAGACGTACGTACCGCGCAGCGCTTAATCCTCTTCAGTGTGCCTCTTTGCACTTCCTACGCTGCTGATAACCGCTGATAACTTGTATCACGGGTCGGAAAGGAAGCAATCGATGAACACCGCTCAAAGCAGTAATTTTCAAAGTTTATCGACAAGTTTTGGTGCTCGCTGTTTGGCAGGTTCCATCGAGGAGGCCGTGCAGTCATGCAAGTGTGCTACGAGATCGTTACAAAAAAACAAAGGTCACGGTCTGCTTGATGTCGAAAAGCGAAAATCGATGATCGGGCTAGCGTGGGAACAAAGGCCATATGCGCATTTCAGAAATACGTGGAAGATCAGCGCTTCCAAAAATAAAGATACGAAACACTGACAAATGAGAAGGCACCTAAACTACCAATCGTGCATTTTTTTTATCTTTTTTTGCAAAAGGTGGGTTTTAGCTGTACGCCAAATGAGATTTCTTTTCAAGATATGACGCTATAAAATCATGGTTCAATTGATACATACTTTTCAAACTACTCGTTTCCATGTTCTTTTTTCAGTCCCATATCCTACGATACCTGGCACAGACATATGACTATGGTTAAGTTTTATGAGTGGATTGTATTCTCATTAGAGACGCGCACTTGGATTTCCTAACGTAGTGTTCCCAAGCTGCAAATGTTGGCTACCCTCCGCAGCAAATGAAAAAATTGTCGTGAAGGTCTTATTTTGCATGGAAACCAATTCCGTCGTTTGGAAGAAATCTTCCACCCATCCCCTAAAACCTGCTTCTTGCCTGTGTGTGTCTACTAAGTGATTGACACCGATGAAATAGTTATTTTTGTTTGTTGCACACATTGCTCATAAGAATTTGTGAGAGGCTCTCCTTTTGTGGCCGATGGAATGCTTGCACACTTGGTACCTCTTCACGTTGACGAATCATCTCCGATGAGATTCACTGTGACTGGAATCGCAAAAACAAATATTGCTTTAAGAGAAATTTATCTTATAGCTTCGCGCTGGAATAGTAAATATCAACATCATTGATCTTCGGCCTCTTATTTCTGCTCTTGTTTTCGGAAACCGAGTGCAAATTTGGCTAGTCGACGTTCATTTCCCTTTCATCTTAAAACCTGTTTTCAGAGCGCCCTGTACCCTCCGTTCGGATATTTGATCAAATGGCCGAAACGCACATTGGAATCGCATGAATTCTTCGATGAACCTCCGAACTCTTGCGGGCTTTTCACAATGCATCCTATCTCTTTCCTGATCTGTTTTTTTGGCGGCACAACCCGCAACCACTCAAGGTCACACCGGCGGCGACAGGTGCTAGCGCCGCGACGTCGGTGGCGGTGACGACGCGGTCAGATCACCGTCTGATGTCCTTGTGTTTGTCGGCGTCACGTTGTTTGCTCTCGAACGGGCACATGTTGAATTGGTGTTTCAAAGAGTGTTTTTCTCCGATGGTCGCCGCTTTTTGCTCGTGGCAGCCGCGTGACAGCTGAGCGACGGCGGAAGTTCGTCTTTCCGAAATGGCAAATTAGATTAGCTGCAACGTTATCGCCCCAGAAGGAAAACAGCGAGGCCTGGCAAGGAGCCTACTGATAAAGACGGGTTTAGCTAAAGACTATATGGTATATGCTATTCGCTCCCGAAATTGCAGCGAAACAGGTTATCGCAGAACATAAGAAGACAACTAGTGTGACATGGTCTGTGTTGTGACCCCAAATGACAAAAAGCGCCTTTAGTTTATAAAGTGAAAAATGCATAGGCATTTGTAGGCTTTGAAATCCATGAAAACAATCAGGCCTTGCATGATTTCACATACAGTCCATAGGTGCACTGTAGTATATATGTGGTGCACACTGATTCAATTTAGCAAACTATAAATACCGTAATACGAAAATTTGATTTCCTCATTTAGCGTCTCAAGCCGTACCCTAATGTCCAAGTGCATACGTACTTTTCGGTACGGTAACGAATTGGACAACTTCCTTGGCAGTTTTCCAGGTACAAACCCACTGTGTCCTGATTGCAAGAACGTCGTCCTGCTCGCTTACTCGCTTCGCTCTTGGATAGTTCATCCGTACTCCAACCAGTCAGTGTCCCGCTCCACTTAGAGTAACCATCAGTTTGTTTTTCAAAGTACGAGCGCCATAATTTCCGCTTTAAGCTCCCGTTAGTGTAATTTCCCGACGGCCCATGGTCTGAAATATGAGTCAAGTCCGGAATTCACTTGCACTGTAAGAATAGGGCAGTTTTATATAGCTACAAACTACTGCGGCTTAACGTCTTCTGTTTTCGTCTTCTGTTGAAAATACATATTATATGCGCAAGTTCAGTGTAGTTGTTTGGATGCCGACGTTAGAAATGCACTTACTTTTCCATCAAAAATGTTCTGAAATTGTTTTTCACTCCTTGAGTGCAATGGCACCCTACAAATAATGGGATCGTCAACGACAAAACATCCAACAAAAGCAAACAAATTACATAACAACAATTGTATTTTGCTCTGTGGCAATTGTAGAAAGCTGATCATCAATACGCTGTTGTGTCTAGTGGGTGATAGAACTGGAATTTTACTACGTTTCCTAAAACTCGACGGAAAATGTTATTTTTATCTTCTCTAAAGCTATTGTTTCAGTTAGCATGTGCAATTAATGTGATTTGTAATGCTGAATGACGAGTGAAGGTATGTATTACACCGGACGTATATAGGCTACGATAGAAAAGTAAAATCTGATCCATCTTCTTAAAGCGATTACGCAGGAAGACATGGCGAAAGAACGGAACGCATTTATGACTCAGGCAGCGCTAAATAGAACATTTGCTCTGTGTCTTGTTCACAGGCGTTCAGTGATGGACTCTTCCATGTAACTGTGCACTCTCAACTCGTCCCTTTCTCGTAGTACACTGTTTCCATTTTCCATACATATATAATGTAATGAAGAATAAGCGACACACATATTGAGAGTTCAACACAATCTGTTTACGTCAAATTCAGCCCCACTTGACGTCACTCTAAGGGTTTGCACGAAAAGAGTACGGAAGCGGATGTGTTCCTGTCATCCATGCAGACGGCGTCCTATGCTGCCACAGAAAAGGACGGAGATGTCCCGATCTTATGGTACAGTTCAGGTGATGGAATTATGATCATATCACCAACATCTTCTCTGTTGTATTTCTGGAACTGTTTTTTGTGGACAAAATTGTGGAAAACAGAACCCTTTGCCGCCTATAGAACGAGGATTATCAATCTTAAAAAATAAAGGACGGCCAGAAGCCACAACCTTGCTACGCTTAATGGTCGTACAAAGAGGAAAAAGCCGGCACGGCATATGGCGGAGTAAATAATTGATAAGCCTCGGAGCGGGTGGACCAATATTTATAGCGTGGCGCACGTTTCAATTGGTCTCAATGTTGCACTTCTGTTGCGTTCCGTGTCGGTGTCCACTGACGCTGATGTATCACTGGTGCTATTAGTGTCCAAATGACATATGTTGACGTATTGGCCGCTGGAAGTGCGGCGCTGGTGCCCAGTCGAGCGGGCGACAAAATAAACAAACACATTGGTCGCGGAATGCTCGCTACAGGACCACCAGCTGAGTCTGTGAACGAGGGGGGGCGTATAATAATCGCGGTTCCATTATGCCCATCCGCCGAGCCAATGACCCTTGAGCGCGAGTGGCGCCATACGCCGTGCTTCAGGTTTCAAGTGACCGCATCCTCGCCCGTTCAAGGCTTGTGCGAATAGCCCCACGGGAGGAGATGTCGTTTCGTGGCGTCGGAGCCAAGATAAAGATGATCTAACGGCCGAGGTAGATTGGTTGCAGACGCGCTTAGTCCGCGATCTGCCAGCGATTGACAAATGGAGCACGGGCGCAAAAAAGACTTATGTTCGGCACTCGCCGACATTGAGCTTCACGAGAGATGTACGGAGGCCGAACTGACGACATTCTTCCATCCGTCCGATGATCTGGAACAGCTACGACCGGTTTTGCACGAAAAACATGTTCTTGTTATGATCAGGTAGCTCAGTCAGCCATCTATCGTATACGGTATTTAGGAGAGATATGGCCAAAACAAGTAGCCTTGGTTGAAACGTGAAACACATAGGTGTCAATTGTTACAACGTGGAGTGTTGTAAGATGAGCGACCACAACGTTCAAAAAAGCCGATGGTGGCACTGATATCAGCCGATCATTGCAGTCTTTTCGATGGGAATAGCGAATAGGATGGTAACCCTAAAGAGAGTCGATGAAGAAGCATGTAATAGCCTGGTCTTAACGTACGCGTGCAAGTCTGACCTTCAGCTCACAATGTGCTTGGACTAGGAAGCCTTGCATGTTACAGAGATCACCAAACTATATTTTTGTACTTCCAGACTTTCACCATGATCCCAAAGATTTGCCGTGATCGTTAACAAACGAGTTTTGATGGCGAACGGAAAAGATTTTTTCTTCGCGGGTGTCCGAGCTGTACGTACTGTCAGATATCATACCCGATGACTAATGTCGCCATAACCCCCTTTCACGTAAGCAGTGATGGTAGCCTTGCTCATACAAATATTTACAAAGTGAAAATCTCCATGCGTTTTCTAGGCGTTGTTTTCTAGGCATCCTGCGACGTTCATGAATCACTAGCTCTGTGCAAGGTAGAATGGCATCGGGCATTATGGTCTTATCTCGTGATCTAAACTGACATTGAGAACAGCGTGAGCTGACGTAATCGATGCCTCGGGTTAAAGGCTACACAAAGGATTAGACTCGTTTGTTACAGTAAAAACCGATGTGAATTTTATAAATTATAAATGATCCCAGGTTTCATTTTGGTGAGGTGGTGAGCGGTCGGGTCGTTCCGCTGCTCTCTGGCAATGAGTTAGCGGTCGATCTCGGCCAAACCCTCCAATCAAACATGATTGTCCCGGCTCCCCGAAAGGATTGGAACCCCGGAGCTGTAGTTCCAGAAGCATCAACAAGAAGTCGTCGCCATCGTCACTACTGCAGAAGGAACTCCACGAGAAGAAGCGTGCAACCAGAATCTCAACATGGCTCTCCTGTCCGGCTCCCCGAACACGGAATTGGCAACCCCGGAGCTGTAGTTGCCCACGTCACCGACAAGGAGATGCCACCGTCGTCATTTCTCCAGCACCGCAGATTCTACGAAGACCCTAGTGCCCGATTCGTAGATGACCCGCAAGGATCCGAAGTTCGACCGACTCGTCAGCTGAGGATCGCCACGTGATGAAGCCTGCAAACGAGACGTCTACATGGCTCTTCGCGTCATGGGCTTTCATCTTTGATCGCCCCGGCTCCCCGAACATGGAATTGGCAACCCCGGAGCCGTAGTTGCCCACGTCACCGACAAGAAGAAGCCGTCATCGTCATCTCAGCAGATCCGCGGATTCATTGTGTTGCTATTGACTCTGCTTGTTGTATGTCTGTCATGTATATGACCTCTACGTCCAGCAAGGACTGAATTAGAGAATAAATGGTAAATACTCTGGGTTTTCTTACAGAACGTTACTTGCCAATTTCCGGTAAACCGATGAAAATTTCATTCTTAATGTTAGTGTCCTCCCACCTGAAAGTCCATGTTACAACGAAATGTTGCGAACAGTGCTAAAGGCACATCGACTAAGGTGCTCAATCATTGAGAAGGCTAACCGGACTGTCCATTTTTGAGAAAGTGGGTTTTTTTCTGTACTTTACTGTCACATTAATGTCACACACTCAAATCATTGCGTCACATTTAAATTGCTACATAATGTTCATCTATAGAGCGTCACTTTTCTCGTTAATGGTTCGGAAACTACTCCAATAATTTAAGGACCATAAGTAAAAAAACGGCTAGCCTGAAGAATTAAGATCGAGTGATCACGGAGTTTTTTCACATACATATAGGGTTATCGCATTGAAAATGACCGCCTTTTTCAAGGATTCCCCAATTTTGACGTCAAATCCGAAGCGGCTAGCCGATTTGCCACTTTAGAATGACGGGTATCTGACGCTTTGGCATGTTCCGCTTTAATTGCCTATTACCGTTTATAAGCAAGCGCAAAAGAACGAATTTGTCGAAATGACGATTCACACCTTTTTGCCAAATCCATATTCAAGCGATCTGCATACGTTCTCTGAATCATGTGCAGTTTGCATCAGCTGTCATTGGCTGCACAGTCGAACCACCCAGGAATTTATTCAGCATGACATGATGGCTAGGTAGCAAGTCTTCGACATGGCAAAGAAAATAACGTGAAAACTGTCAATAGACACAAAAAACGAGAGTCGATTACATCTCATTAAAGAGGTTAGACTACTGGTAGCCGCGTAAAGCTCTTCGGTTATTGGAAGGCATCTAGATGACCTCAAAAATTCGTGTTCAATTCATTAAAAATATCACTTGTAACCGCTCTTTTTATAATATTATCAAACTCCGACTTTATTTATTCCGTTAGTATGCAAATGTTATCTCGTCGGAAAAATAACGTGTTTGTTGGCCTGATCAGCCTGTTTGCACTTCAAAACAATGGAAACCGGTCCGCTGGTCAGTAGAACACAAATTTTCCACCACTTTCCACCACTTTTAAGTTTTTTGTCCTCAATAACACAATATCCCATCTGAGCGATCATTATTACATAGCTCCTCACTCTCCGACACACCCTCGAAACTAATCATGACAAGAGCCAATCCATGCGCTGCCTAATAATCCTGTTTGCTGGTTGCTTCCCAAAAGCTTTCTTTTTTCGCTCCATTGCGTGCCCTTCGAAGCGGCTTTGTGTGTATTCGTCAAAATGTTGTAGCGGCTTCTTAGCACTTTAGCGTTCTTTATTTTTTTCTTTCGGTCTTACAAAATGAGTTTTAAACAGTTTTAAACCTATTTTGAAACTTTAAAACCATGTTTAAAATATTCAACGGTGATCATAATCTTATCTAATGTCAGATCTGCGACACTGTATTAGAAACACATCCAGGAGCTATTCGGCTGTTGTTATTCTGAGTGGTAAGGCAGAGAGCGAATGAACGATCGATATTGTTTGAAAGGGTCGTTTTCCTCTTGTTTTGATATTGCTCTCTTATTTCATGAGAAGAAACATGACAAACATGTGACGTATCTGTAAATAACTGAGTGTCCCTAGTGTAATTTGCTCTTAAATTCTTGTTTGTTACTGGGTTGTTTGCTATTGCCGCATAGTAACTTGGGTCACTTCCGAATTTTCCGTTCGTGACTCGACAAATCATTTTATGTACGGCTATGTCGACACCTCAAAGAACGTGCAGCTACAAAAACTTTGAAAGCGTTATTATTGGGTTGGTGCATAATTAATGTCCCACTTTTTAAACGTCATTTTATAGATGAATATACATCGCTAGGATCCGATGTAATCACTATTATGAAGTACAACTTCTGCGCATTCCGTGTGCAAGCGGCGGATTCCGCATTCGTAAAATATGCGAAGTTTTGAGCCAAAGAAGGATAGAAGCCAGATTTTGACCTCTTCGACTAAATTGAGCTGTCATTCATCGAGTTCGTTGCTCAGTGACCGGAAAAGGTGGTAGTATGATAGGGCGAGAATGGACCCGTTCTATACGGCGGGTAATACCCGCCGTATAGAACGGGTCTAGAACTGCCACATATGGTTTTGAGCTGTCATGTTGCAAAAGGACTTTTTCATGTTTGATCTCTTTTCTTGGATAGAAGCAGCCGCCTTGTTCAGCCGTTGTGAGCAGATGTATGAAGTGTCGCCTTGCTATCGAGCCCTTCCCAGTATCTCACTCCTTGAAAATCCTACTATACGACAACATGAATTCCCTTCGGTGAAGTTCGGGGTCGGTTCAGGTTTTGATTTTTCTTTAGGAGCAACTCATCGACGATTCCGGCGAAAGTTTGCGTTTAAGACCTACTTTATATCGCCTGTCACAAGGTGTGGAAGAAATAATTTTCTCTCATGTTTGGATAGAAGAGCCGCGGCAATGAAAATTTGCTGTCCTATCTGGGTGTCGGTGAGGTCGTGGAAAAACTATGCCCCAGTTTTGACTTGAAGCCCAAAGCAGTCAGGGGACGTACCACTGTAGTATGGTCAACCCCTAACTGCTCTACTACTTCCCGCGTCGATCGCCTCTTGTCGTTCGCAAGCAGCCTGAGTAGGGCGGCATTTTCAAACTGAGGTGTATATTTGGGACCTGGTTCATCTTTGAGCAATTTGTCCCAGATCGAAATTTATCGAACCATTTTAAGCAGGTCATTGCAGTCGTTGGACCCTTGCCATAAATCTGGTTGATGTTACTAGACGTTTGGCGTGCAGTTAAATTTTTTAGGAATTAATTCAGCATGACATGTCAGAGATGTCCAGGTGGCAAATTTGCAAGTGGTCAAACAAAATCGTTAAAAAATAGGAATAACACAGGAACAGGAGTCGATGACACATCTTTGGGGAAAAGGAAAGAGTGCTGTTTACAGCGCCTTTGACCGCTTGTTTCTGTTAGCAAGTAATGCGAAAGACAGAGACCTTTGAATTATGGGACATTATATTTGCGCCAGCCCAATAGTTCAATCGTGTCCTTTTTCTGGTATAATCCATAACAGTTAATTTTTTAAATGTTGAATTCAAAATGCGGAAAACGCATGTCTACATATTTTCTACAAATAGCATAGCATTAACTACAGCTTATAAACAATTCTGAAACATATAAATAAACAAAATTTTGTTTTCCGTTTACTGTGTGTGGTCAGCGTGTGGTCGTATTGGGTTGTCTAACTGAAAATGAGCCCTAGCTTGCATATCGTCTATACTTGCAGTGTAAATCAAAATGATCAAATCAAACTACTAAATAAAGGAGAACAGTCTAAAAGTGAACGTGGGAAGTTTGTCTGCTTTGCTAGGTAGATGTTTACATTCGCTGTGTGTGGCCTTTTTGTAGTCCTTGCATGCTGACTCGCTTTGACAATCCGCGCTCGCGAAATGATAACAACGCGCAATTTGCGAGCGTAGCCCGTTTAATACTATTATTAGGAATAAATCGGTCAGTATACTATTACTAGCAGTCTATTTTCTTCCTTAGTAATATGTTTGTACGAGTATTGTTACTTTTTAAAATGCTTTGTTCAACCTACATGCAAAATACCACACTGAGAACATCGACATGTTATGATAAATAAGCTTCTAAAAATTTTTTTTGCAGCAAATTACTGCCTTAGCCTGCCTTAGCTACGTTTAAGGCAAAGATCCGCCATCCCCCGATGCGTGCACAATATTATTCGCAAGAATTCAAAACGGAGACAAATCGCTTAAAAATGAAAGAGTCTATCAAAGAAAAAAATGCGTTGTGTACGGTAGGGTAGCCGAGCAGTCATATTCTCGGAAGAGCACAGCAGGCATAAATGTGAAATAAACATTATTGCCGCGGAATACGCCCAAGATTTTTGTGCATTTGATTTAAAATTTCTGTAACTGTCATCAACAAATTTGGTATAGCTATTACAATATTACGTATGTGGTGTAAATCAGTGGTGGGACACGAGCCGGCCCGGCCCGGTTGTGCGAAGCCAAAAAAAAAAACAAAAAATCGGCCCGGCCCGGCTTTCGATATTCGGGCCGGCCCGATTACCGGCCCGATTATAGGCCGGGCCGGTTTCTGAACTGTTACCAGTTTCTGTTGTGGTAATATCCACTCCTTTATCACATATTGTTCATATTTTGTTATTATCGATGACGCCAAAACCTCGGCCCGCAAAATCGGGCCGGGCCGGCTCGGTTGTATGAAGCCGGGCCGGCTCAGCCCTCCGGCCCGGCCCGATCGTACGAAAGTCGGGCCGGGCCGGCCCGGTTGGTCGGTTAAAAACGTCGTTTAAGGAAGTACAGTTCTTGTTCCGCGACTTGGTTACCAACACGGAAGTGCGTCGTGCACTTTACTGTAAATTGTTCAGGTAGAACTGGGCGAAATTCTCTTTTTGTGATTTCCTGGTTACTTTTTTGCGAGAAGTGTACCGTTGTTCCAGTGCGCGACTTTCTAGTACTGATATGGGTCTTTGTCACAATGTACTTTTGGGGAGCCACACCTACTTTACAATGTCCACCGGATAATATAAACAACTTTTTTGCTTAGCTTGTTTGCCCAAATTTTTATTCTGTTCCACTACTTACTTTTCTCTTTTCGTCTCTGATTTACACACTACAGTGTTTGACCGTATTGCTTTTTAAGACACTCTTCTATGTATATGACACTTTGTCAGCGGTCGCTTGCACTGGAACTAGCAGCTAACCACTGCTATTAAAGGAAGAAAATATGATGATTTTTATATTAAAATTTAACTGGACTATATTATATATAAACATATTAAATGTGAATATCCATTCAGAAAGCAAGCCTTTAAAAACCTTCGAACAACTGACTGTTCAATGACACCATTCCTTGCGAAACATATAGGTCAAGACAACGCAAGACGTACATTATACCGAAATTTAAAGCGGTTTTCGTCATTGAAAGCCGAAGAAGGTCATATTCAGCTAAAAACAAGAATTTGCAAAGCGGGGGTCGTTTCTTCTTTTTTAATGTAGTAGATCTATCTTACTCCCTTCTCTACAAGAATGACTTGGATTCCGTTTATAGCAAACAAAGTGTATCAAACCGTACGCAATCCATCGCAGAATATGTAGTCTGGAAAGTGATAACAAAGCGTGTCCCGTGCTTTCCGTTTTTCGGCAATTGTATCTAGTGCACTTTAAAATATCAAAATACTGGTCATTACGTCCTGTGATCATTGTGTATTAGTCTTTGTTCAACAGCTTACGGTTGTGGAACCGTCAACAGTTTTTACGTGATGTACTTTTCAATGACGTTATACATATGTATGCATTACTGCAGGTGTTTCTATAAAGCACGGGCGTCACAACCGGCGAAACACCGCGATGATCCGCCCCGAAGAGAAGAAGAGTCCTCTGGAGCTGCAGTTCAGCTCGCTTTCTGAGCTTGGATTGCAAAAAAAGGATAACGACAAAAGTAGTAGTGAATCTGTGTAAGTTATGTAACAAAAAAACGTGTTAAGGAAATTGTTGTTTATAGAAGTAGCAAGTACTCGGATTGCAAAAAGACACCATGGAAATCTATATGGTTAACTTACTTGATCCAGTTCCTGTGTGGGATTCAGCTCTCAGTGTATTTCACTTCAATGTGGCCTTATTTGAGTGGGGTTAGTAGTTAGAGAATATTTAAATATGATATTTAAAATCCATTTCTCCAGCTTGATCAATCAGCAACAATCAATTTTTTCGGATTCGTCGTTGCCGCTTTCAGCATCGGTCAAACCATTTCAAGCCCAATTCTCGGACTGTGGAGCCAAAAGGCGTTCTCAACAAAAGATCCTACTGCTTTCGGTTTATTGCTTACAGCAGCTGGAAATCTCCTTTATGCCCTTCTTCCTAACTTTTCAAGCAATGTCAAGTACATTATGATGATATCACGATTTGTAACCGGTTTGGGATCCGGAACTATGGGCGTTCTTAGAGCTTATACGGCTACGGCATGCGAAGCAAGGCACAGAAATAAGGCGATTTCGTTGGAAATAGCAAGCTTCGTGCTGGGAATGTCGGTTGGACCAGCGCTCCAGGTACCAGGAATTGACAGTTTACAAAACAGTTGTGGCTTTAGGCAATTTTTGCGCCAATTGGAAAAGACGGCTTCATCTACGGTCCGCTAATACTAAGCATGTACACCATTCCGGCGTACCTCATGATCGCTCTGTCCATTCTGTCCATTATTTTACTTTTCACGATATTCCACGAATGCTACGCCGGCCTGATTTGCAAGGAAAACAAGTCGCCAGGTATATTACAACTACAACTGCCTTTTCAAGAGCATACATTTAAGACAGCGCTTACGTCCTTCCTAAATTCGACAAGTGTGCTGCTGGAGTTTGCCTCTTTTTGTGGTTCCTGAACAACAGTCTAAGCACAAATATGGAATTGTGAGTATTTAAGTGCAATACGTATACTATTTAACCTTGCGCGACCATTCTGTCTTTCGTAACTTTCCTAGATTTTCTTGGAATATCAAATATAGCGATATACATATGCACGAGCATTTATGTATTCTAGGAAGTTTTCAGGATTGCGACGCCACTCACCATCGCTTTGTACGAGTGGAATGATCAAGATGCAGTATTCAACAACGGTCTTCTTCAAACTGCTAGCTGCCTACTTTCAGTGGGAATTTATTTCATTTTGGGATGTACAAGAGTGGGAAAATTCGACAGACGAAAGATGATTTTGTTTGCGCTGACGGTGTTTACAATCTATCACGTTGTTAACATGCCATGGCCGTTCTATGATGGACCCCTAAACTATATCCCAAAGCGTAAGTATTTCCAACTTGTGTGGAAACACTGGTGGTGCAAAAAGTGCAGAATTTGAGGGCACGGAGGCACCATGATAAAATCAAATATAATATTTTGTAAATGTGACAATGTGACCCAATCTTCAGAAGGAAATGCGACATTTGAAGATACCACCATCATTGGTGGATGCTATGAGAGATACTCCTGGTGCGCCAATACCACTCGCGTGCCGCTATTGTTGTACGTCGTGACCGCGACTCTCTGTTTCGGAATTGCGTTTCCATTTATGTCGAGCCAAACCGGAACATTGTATTCTGAAGTTCTCGGACCAAGACACCAGGTACGCACTAATTATTTGCCTTTCTGGTGTTGACGTAAATGCTCCAGGGATTCATGCAGGGGGTTCTCGCTTTCTTCGGCAGTATTTCCAGATGCGTATCTCCATTGATATCTGCGTAAGCGATAATATTAATTAATTCTAATAGCACACTTTTAGAATCGTGTTCGAACGCTATGGGTATTTCTGGCCCACTGCTGGACAACTCATCCTTTTAATCATTGGAATGAGTCTCTTGGGATTATTTCGGAAGCGACTTGTCCCCCTCCAGCTTGTACTCAGGAGCAACCTCACACCGAAATAAAAGAAGTAGATCTGCTAACTGTTGTTATTTGTACATAAATGTTCTTCATGCACTTCTCAGAAAGTGTTCGACAAGCAGTGTTTGCAGTAAACCGTTTATTAGACACTAGGCTATATTCAATTCAGAACAGCATCCGGGATTGGGAAAGTTCACTAACCAGTGTCTTTAAAAAGATTGTGCGAAGTCTAAACAGTATCTCATTCCGCTTTTCGAAATCAGTCATATTTCAGAAAATGTTATTATGATGCATAGAAAATGGGCCACTTTAATAAGGTCATCCAACTTCGAAATATTTGCGACTGATGAAAAGCTAATAGAGCGTTTCAGTAACGAGTGATGAAAGTTCTTCTTTGCGTACCTATTGCCATGGTTTTCATTCGACCCAAAACCAACCCCAAGACTAATTCCGTTGTTCACCAAACAAATCAAATGATTGCAGAACGGCTTTTCTTCCGAATGGAACTTTCCAACAAAGGAATCAACCTTTTCTTGCACTAGGTTCACTCATAAGCTACAGAGACTATGTTCACTGATCATGTTTCTGATCACCGGAAATGGTTTTGCTGATTTTGCAGTTGTACTTCAAACTAGATAATTCATTTTTTGGCGAAATCCTTTGCGTTTTTGGGTCGTTCGCGCTGCTTTCATTAAAATTGATGATTCTAAAAACTACATTTCAGGTTTCCATGCAACGTCATCTTTTACAATAACAAAAAAAATTGCATGTTTACGTTTCATTTTCCATGTAATGAGCCTAGTAGGACAATATAAAATCACATTTATTTCCTCCGATTCCTTTTTTGTCGTCATATTGTATAGTCTGCCGAAGATGGTTGGTTGAAATTGAAACGCTTGGATATTAGTATTTCCTGGCCTTTTGAGAAATTAAACGTAGAATCTGCACATACCTAGTTCACCATTTTCACCTATTCGCCGAAGTTCATTTTAGGCAGCAAAATGCTGATGGGCGTTCACAGAAGATAGAGTGATCAATTAAGAAAGCGAGAAGGTCATAAGGAAACTTGTTTGCCCTTTCAGTGGCACGTATTTTAGTGTCATTCAATAATTAGTTGAGGCAACTTCCTGATCTGTCTGCTTGCACTTATTGTATCGTTAAATCGTATTCCTGTATTTCCCTGAAATATTCCCACAATTGCACTTACCTTTTCACTTGCTTGTGACACTAGATTTTTAAAGGAGCGTATGTACAAGGCTGTTACTCATCTCACATTGAAAGTAGTTAAGATTGTACAGCTATGCCTCCACTGCCCCTTTTAACCATTATACTACTACAAGTCGGCGTAGTGGGTGCATGGCAGAAATATGCAGAAGAACTTCAACTGTCGCCACACGTTCCCGTAAGTTTACTGTTTGGCAAACGTAATTTGACAGAACTGTGTAGGGTAACACGGATCTCTACGAATTCGATCTCGTTGTGCAGCATAAGCAAACTATGACAAGGGTAATAAACGAGTATGGGCATATCGAAGTGATTGATTACAAACCGGGCGAGGTATGATTAGTTTATGTCGTACTTCTTAGCCATTGTCAAAGAGAAAACCTGCAAGTATTTCAACCTATTCACTTTCATCCGTGTTTCAGAAAGCCTTCTACGCTCGAAATCGCAGTGAGCTTTCGAGCTGCTTTGACGAAAAAGTTTTATTATCCAATGCGCTTGATTCCTCTGCTAATACAAAATCTATCGAGGATCTCCTTCTTTTTGATGGGCTGCACCGACACATTGTATCCGTAAACGGTCGCAGGTAAATACTTAATTTATCGTTACTGTTAATTCGTGTATACAGTCCAGGAAAAACCATTGTTGTCCCATATAACGCTGAGGTGATCATGCGCGTTAAGAACCGCCTTTTACTAGAAGGTGTGAGCTTGCATGTACATGGTCTTGACAAGAAAGATCTCTGGTTCACCGATGGCGTAGCCTTCTTGCAACAGTGTCCCGTCTCTACTGGTTCTAATTTTGCATATCGATTCATCGCTGACTTTCCGGGTACACATTGGTATCACGGACACCTGATGACCGATAGAGGAGAAGGCCTTGTTGGTGGGTTTGTGATTGTAAAGGATGGAGAAACATATCCTAATCCATTTGGTGGCAAAAGATTCGAATTTGGAAAAATTCGACAGTATTACGTTCTATTACAGGTATTTAAACAGAAAAAAATTACAGGTATAAAAAAGGCATTGCATTCAGGACTGGCCTGTAGCAGATTCCACCACAACGTTATACTCGCAAAAACGGCGCGCAATGAAATGGCTATATGGTTTTGATAATAACAAGAAGTGCTGGGCGCCCACAAGGCGCTATGATGGATCTAACGTTGGTGGATCTGTCCCTATTTCATCAATCTTGGTAAATGACAAAGGGTGGTACAACCAGGAAGATATCAAAACAAAACCAAGTTCTCTGCCCCTTGAGACTTTTAGAGTGAAAGAAGGTATCTTTGTCACTACATATGCTCATAAATAATGTGTCTTAGGCGAAGAAACGATTTTTCGCATTGTTAGTGGGACAGTTGCACAAGAACTTATGATCACATTTGAAGATCATGACATGTACATAATTGCTGCTGATGGCGTGGAGATATCCCCCAAGAAAGTCGACAAACTCGTCATTTTCTCTGGAGAGCGATACGACATTCTAGTGAAGGGACATGCTAATCCTAAGCGAAAGGTGTACCCAATAGTTATTGAGACGTTGGAGCACTTCAGTTGGAACTGGACGACTGTTAAACCGTTCTATGGATTAGCTAAATTAGAGTATGAGGGTTCAGATCTCAAGGAAACCGATAGAGGTAAGGTGATATATGTACATGTAACTCAGGAAATCTTTTCATATGCAAGTGGCAAATTCTATTAATTCTGTCAATTAAAATGTTTCAGTTGACTGGTCGTACTCTAAGTGCACAAAAAAATTACCATGCGTCGTAGCCAATTGTCCATTTAATCAATTTCCTCCAATGTTCCCGTACACATGTAAAGGTGTCCACGCACATGAGCTGGAATCTGTAAATATCCCGAAAGAACATCACGATATTATCCGACAGAAAAAATTTACGGAAGGCTACGAAGAGCACTTCATTAACATGCACTACGACAGCCATGTGAACGGGTACGTATTCAAGATGCCCCGAGCAATGCCCTACTTCAATGAAGAGAATTTGTCACAATATGCTAACTGGTGCAACCCTCTTAAATGTAATGACACGTCGAATCGAAATGAACCAAACTGCCAATGTTTCCATCACCTTAACATCACCTTAGGCAATATTGTACAACTCACTATCTACAATATGGGCAACGGTGGAATGGTCGGCATGGGCTATTCACATCCCGTTCACATACATGGCACCCACTTTTATGTCCTGAAAGCAGGGTACCCTAGCTATGATAAGACTGGATTGGTTACAACCATGAATGGTGATATTCCGTGCACGGATTTGAACGTGAGTTATCTTGTACAACTGCTTATCTCGCTTCACAAACTTATTTAGACAAAATGTAATGGATTAAAGTGGAGCAATTCTCAATGGTTAAATGGCAATGTCGAAGGATTACAAAAAAATCCATCATACCGAGACACGATAGTCGTTCCAGTCGGTGGTTATGTAGTGGTCAGATTTAGAGCTACAAACGCCGGTTGGTTCTTCGCCCACTGTCATTTGGAGTTACATACCATGAGTGGAATGGCCTTTGGAGTGAAAGTTGGAACAGCGGAGCAGATGGCAAAACCACCCTTGACATTTCCTCACCAATGCGGAGATTATGAACCCGACAGCGTGGCGCATCTGAGGAAAGGAAGTAACATACGAAAGAATATGTGATGCAGTGTCGTAGTACAGATTTCAAGCCGAAATTGAAGAGACCACAATCTGTATTCTTATGTAGTACATACATAGTTTACATTTTTACCATTAGCCGTTTGAGCTCATGCTATTATGTTTTCTCAAATACTTCTGTATCATTCCTGTCCCATCCGACTGTTTCAGAACTTTTGTCTTCAAGGTCAAGGTCTTCTTTGTCTTTCTCACATGAAACGTCATTTACTGTTACACCGATGGGCAAGGTCGAAGAACTAAATTGCACTTTTACTCGTTCATTGTGCCTTTATACCTGCTCTATGAGGATGGTTTGCCATGTGCACCAAGGGTGTGTGGAGTTTGAATTTTCCAAAACGAAGGTCGGAGGTTGGATTTTTGATTTTGAAAACGGAGGTCGAAGGTCGGATGTCGGAGGGACAAAAACACCGGAGTTTCCGGAGGTCGGAGTTTTTTCCGAGGGTGTTTATTTGCAAAAATCAGGCTTGATACTGAATTTCGTTGGCTCGCGTTCTGTCCGTCCTTCTTGGCTTTTCCTCGCTTAAATCTTAGTCCGGATAATCAATACATTTCGAAAGCTCTAATAGATATCATACTAATTGACAGCTATCAGTTCCCGCAAGCTAGAAAAGCAAAAAGGTAGAACCGCGCCAGGACACGTAGTAAACTCCGGTTGAAAACTCCGGTTTTTACCGACATTTTCGGAGGTCGCAGTTTTCAATTTGAAAACGGAGGTCGGAGTCCGGAGGGCCAAAAAAACCCGGAGTTTCCGGAGGTTGGAGTCGGAGACTCCGCACACCCTTGATGTGCACCAATTTGCCTAATATGACAGCCTCGTATCGTCTCCAAGCTGGGCTATCCTCTTTTCTCTCTCCTTGAATCTCCCTGTGATTCCATCCAACGCTTCCGTGCAGTGTACCATATATTTTTTGTGAAAATATTTTTTCTAAATTGTAAATTCGAGCAAAATGATTCTGTAACAACAAATTAGAGAATTACCGATGCACGAAACATTTTCGGGTTGTAAATACTTTATCTACGCGTGAAAATAGGCAAGAAATCATAGAAAATATGATCAAATGGCTCACACGGCTTCATTTTATGACAGTTAACTTACTCACGAAGTTGTTGCTATCAAGAATTGCTTTTTAGCGCATTCGCCCATTGCTCCTACCAGTCTGACTAGACCGGTATCTTTAGGGCGCTCCAGTCCTCGTCTCATTCGTTTCTTCATGATATTTACGAACTCTTTGTGTGACAACTCTTCATCCTGAAATAACCGGGTTCAGCGACGGTATAACTCCACAGTATACCCCATTTTCATCAAACAATGCAATAACAACGTCCAGTACATTGTCAGTGATTTCAACGTTCGCTATCTTTCTTGCTACAAGTTGGATGAGCTCAGGAGAAAGTGACACCCCTGCCAGTCTGTAAAAGTGCAGAGCAAGATCAACGGATTCGATGAAATATAGGAAACAAAAGAATGCGGACAGCTCTTGAAAGCTAACACCCTAGAAACACAAAAAAAACTAGAAAATAGTCATCACGACTGTCCATACCTTTTTATTCGGAACCTCTTTATACTTCTTTTTCACCCGTTTAAGCATCTTCTTTTGACGTTTGTCAGGAAGATTGGCGTGGAGAAGTAAAAGCTCGGCGAAGTTGATTTCCGAAATGACCCGTACATTGTCTGCGTTTAATTCAGGGTCTCTTCGTTCAAATTCGATCTTAAGAATATCTCTATGCAAATGAGCCTAAAACAATACTATCTGAAAGGATTACACTATAGAAATGCACTTGGAATTCGAGGAACGTTTTAACGTCCAACTTCTTCTTCCCATCTTTACCAAAGAAGTAGCTGTACAATGCTGAATTGGCCTGTTTTCTGAATGAAAATGACGGTGTAATATGGTCCCGATGTCGCTGAAGGTATTCCACATTCGCCAGCAATGACAACGTAATGGCCAGAATACCTGCCCGACGGTAGTCTGCGAGATAACCAAGTCTTGTACTTTGTCAAACTCTTCCTGGTCCAGTTCCCCATCACCGTTCAAGTCGAAAATGCGAAAAGCCAAATTGAACTCACTTGGAGGGGCTAAAATCACATATCATCGAAATTCAAATTCAGCAAATATTGCAAAAATGGTTACTTCGCCTACTACTCTGGATCGATCTCATATGGGCAGTTGTTGTAGTGATATATTATAGTCCTTACTTGATAAAAGAGTCATCAAGAACAAAAAGTCGCTGAAACTGATGAGTCCGTGTTCGCCAAGTTTGTAGAAAATGCTATTCTTATCGGAAAAGTCATGACGACATTTCTGGAAATGTTCAATTAGTTTCTGGGTTGGTCATGTGTTAACGAACATCAGGGTTGTAAACTTTAAACTTATCCAATCCAAGATTTCGAGGTTGCATAACGCCAGGAGTGAGCGAGCGGACAAAATCCTCAGGAGTCATGTATACTTCAAAGTTCCGGGAATCGTCGCTATACAGCTAAACGGATATTTCACTGCGTTATTGTTGTGAGAACTAAAACCTTCAAAGTAGCGAAATAGCGGAATATCTTGTCGGGTGTCGAATAGGCCCTAATCCGATTTTCATACTCAATTATCCGCCGCTCTCTGAACCCAATATTTTTCTTTTTCTTCTTTTTTGGAGCAGCATCTTCTTCCTCTGAATTAGGATCGTCGATTGAATCATCCTGACTGACGTAATTATCTGAGGCTTCCAGTCGAAATCTTTTCGTTGCATCTGCTACATACGCTTGTAATCTAAAATAAGGTCAACATTAAAAGAGACGAATCCACTCACGTGTCAATGTCACATAGGCAAATCAGTATACCAATAGCAAGAAGGTAAAAATTAAAATTTAATAGCTCTTGGAGGGAAGTCGATGTAAATGTTCGATTGCCATAATTGGAACTGGAGTTCATTGAGTAGCAACTCCTCCAGAGGTATTCCGAAGATCCAAACCTCTTCCTGATGTTTGAAATTGTGTAATGTTCACGGTGTCCATCACCAGTAGGCCTCGTTAGTTCTTCTCGACGTCTTACCAACTGAATCGCATTCGGAGCATCTCTGTCAAGCGCTAAGATAATACGTCGACATTGAAGAGAACGATTCCTCAATGAGTACATTTTCTTCTGAAATGAATGATCCACATACATTGAGAAAATATCTACAAACGCAAAAGCCACCTGTTGAAAAAAACGCTATCGTGGCTGTTGAACTGCAGCCCGGCCTAAACGAATATATTGGGGCATCCAATTTCAACATCAGGTGAGATCACGAACGGACTGGTGACCGACCACCCACGACGAAGTGTTTCGTAAAAGCATATCAGCAAAGACTTAGAATTAGGGTTGTCGAATCGAATCCATCGAATCGAATCGAATATATTCGAGAAATCGTCGAATCGAATCTCTCGATTCGAGAAACCGCCGAATCGAATCTCTCGATTCGAGAAACCGCCGAATCGAATCTCTCGGTTTGAGGTTCGAGATTTTTCAGAGATTCGACAACCCTACTTACATGTAGAGGGTCCAAGCTGGAAATTCGAAAAAATTCGAGAAAAATATATGTGATACAGTTTTTTGAGGAGAATTTTTTGATATAAAAATTAGCTGCTGATGCGCACTCTGTGTTGAGTTACAGGC
>JADLIF010002705.1:0-90164 GCA_016648015.1 Steinernema khuongi | reverse complement strand
GAGATACAGAGCACTTTTTGAAGTTTCTTTTGGCCATAACTTTTTGTGGTTGCGTTGAATTGATGGGGTGTTCGAACAAAAGTTGCTTGTCTAGTCGCGTAGAACACGATGGAGCCAAAAAAGTTGCCAATTTTCTGACCGGACTGTCCCTTTAAGTGCGTCAAAGCTATAAATTACTTGCAACTAAGGTCAATTTGTTGAGGCCTTTTAGACAGAATTGGCTGACAATGTCTTTGTCTGTCTAAAAATAGTTTCTTACTGGTTTCAGTGTCGCAAGTCCATTTGTGGTAGACTTGTTCTCCAATTTGCGCGAACTGCACGGGTTCTCCAGTGGGACCTCCAGAGAGAATCTAAAGCACATTCAGTAGAAATGGGCAGTGGCTGAAGAGGAGCACAAACGTCGTAGCGGCAAATGGGCATCGGGACGACTTGCGATTGGAAGGCGGTTGTCAGGTCGGAGACTTCAATCTGCGCACTGACGGTCTTGTCGGCCTCCATGTAGAAGCACTGAATCTTGTAGGCACGATCAACTTTCGTCACAAAGTTGGGCTAATCAAGCAAGTGGTTAGGATCAGCAAAATTCTCTTATTCTTACGTGGAAAGAGATGACCACGGTGGTGGAGACGAAGATGCCGCGAGGATTCAGCGAGCGAGTTCTGGCCACGTTGCAGGAATCGAAGGGAAGAGTGATTCCGGCCACTTGACGACCACTTTCGTCGCTGCGGCACCCGGGTTCGTTGTACAGACCCTGTAAAATGAATATGATTACATGCATAAGTCAGAAACAGCGATCATAGTCCGCTTGAACCAAAGTCACATCTTTCTCTACAGTAAACGGCTTCATAGGGTACCTTCACGTAGACATGTCCTTCGAACGTATTCTGCGTGTTGAAGTTGATGGTTATTGCCGAGCCTCCACACTCGATCTCGGGGTCTCCCTCAACACCATTGTCCACCGGAATAGCCGCCACGAACGGGACCAAGGCGCTCAGAATAAGGCAGAAAGAAAGTAAAGCAAACTCGGAAGTCATCGTCTCCTTGGAGCTGAACCGATGCAGTGAACTGATTGTTTGCCACGAAGCTGTTCCTTTTTATAGGTTTAAGGAAAGTTCGGAACCGGCTGACCTCTTAATCCACTAATCTGCCGTCCGGTTCGCAACCGTAATTGGCTGCTTACATTTGGACGAGTCAAGACCTAGAAAACTTCACGCCCTCCCTCTCTCGACTCTTTCCCTTTCTGTGGAACATTCGCTTAATTAGTGCCAATTCTTGCCTCGTTAAGATCACGGTGTACGCGTACCGGAGCCGAACTCCCGTTTGACCCACATAAGTTTCAAACCTGACAAAATGTATTCATAGAGCAGTAATTGCATTAATAAGCTTTAAATGTTTGCCAACAATGCGGTTAAGAACATGCGTGGGTGCGCTCACTTTCAACGACGTTACAGGAGCTGCGTGTTGAGGTCGCCTGCGCAGAAAACCATCGATGTATCTACCGCTGGCCGATGAGATGCGGAGGTCTGAAAAAGAATGTAAAGACGGTTCTTGCGTAGGATTCTAATGATTGTCTAGTGCTTGCTTTAGAAAAAACACATATTTTCTAAAGAGCATATGGCGTGAAGATGGAAGTCCCGTATAAATCGTGCTCAGTTGGTAGGAAAAAATTTCTTACTTCGTAGGTTATAAAATTTTCGTCGATCTTTTTTCCGCATATGTAGCGCTCATTGGGCATAAATGGAGCTGACTACATGCTTATTCCAGACAGTGTAATGCGGACACACATACCAGTGTGCTGTTCACCTACCTCATAGAAGATTCTCTGTATCTCCAGGGTTCCCTTCTTCTCGATCAACTTTGAGACAATTGACATTGCTGGGATGTTGCTTTTCGGAATCAAAAAACGAATTTTTGCAAGTTCCTAGGCAGTAAAGGTTCTTTGGGAGACGATCTGGACCACTCACCTTAAATGAGCTTAGCACGGATAGAAGAAGCTTTTCAGCAATAACCTCGTCAACTCCGTACCACGGGCCGATCCACAACTCTTTGATGTCTTTATACTCTACTTCTGTAGCAACGCAGAATCCAGACACTTCGTCCTATACAGCGATGATGAAAGATTTGTTCGGCGCTCATTCTTACGTTATCGCAATAGACTTTGCTTCGTACAAAATCTTGATTCATAAGACATTTGAGGTATTCTGCCCGACTGTATCCGCAAACGCGTGAATCAAACGTAAAGATAAGATCTTCGTTTTGAGTGCCAAGAAGCTGTTCGGCGTCTGTTATATTTAGCGAGTCAGACGCTTCCTTTAAAGGTAAACTACAGATGATAGACTTATATAAGGCTGAAGTTACCACAGCGCCACAATCGGAGATGACGACATGCTGAAACCTCCATGCTTTCCCAAGCGGATTCAGTCCAATGTGATCCTGAACCTTATGGGTAATATGGGAAGCTAAAAGTGATCTATTGTATCGTATTGTATTGTAAAAGTAGGATTTCTTACGCGAGTGGAAAATGTAGCTCATATTTTTATCTTTCTTGATGTCGTGCATCAGTTTTAGACCTATGCCGGAATGCCTATAATTTTCGTCCACGAAGTAGCTCCCAATGACAGCAATTTCATTGTTGCTGACAGTCTTGGAAACGCATCCAACGATCTCGTTTCCTGAAAAGGTAAATGATTAGGGGTATCACAAGGAAGGATGGAAAATATTCAATATTTTTGTGCCCATGAGGTCCAGAGCGGTCCTAAATTGCATGTATATGTTGTTCTGCACAGAGAAGCTGACCCGATTTGGGACCCGAGCCTCGAGGTTTGAGCTTCTTTGTAGTCGCCTGCACTGGTTTACTCCACGTTAGATATCACTAACTTTGATTTCCGGCGATTAAATACGTAGTTCCATTTTTGGAGCACAGTTCGAACGAATCATATAGGAGGAAGTTGCAATTGGCTTCAATCGAGCGAGCAGTGATCTGCAAACTCCTTACTATACGTAAGCATTAGGGCGATGTCTTACGTAGTCGTAATCCGCCTTCTTGGCACATCGGAATTTATACCAAAATCCATGTTTCGAGTAGGCACCGTGCCAGGGATTACCTACTGATTTAGGCAAATCGTTGTTGTAAGGTTGCATATGGAAAGGTTGGCCAGAAATAAGAGGTGGCTGACGTTTGAGCACATCTTTGAAGGGAGTCAGTTTTACGTCCGACCAGGCCATAGTGGGATGCGATGCAAAATGCGGGCACTATTTCTGGAATTGTAGATAATTGGCAGGCGTTATAGATGTATCGTTTTTCACGCTCGCTTGAACGAGGACCGTTACGAGTGCTGGAGAACGAAATATGGATGCTCTATGTATAGTTAGATGGAATATACTACATATATGAATTTCTTTTATATTCAAATGAAGGGTAAAGAAACCTCACAGATTTCATGCCAAGAGATTCAGTCTTTCACTTTAAGGGTTTAGCTATCAGCAGTGCTGGAACGCTAATTCTCAGCCATGAGTCCCAAATGGAAGTATTTGTTTCATTAAATGCTGCGTTATAGACAACCCCCAACAATTACATAGCTCTGGAATCATTCAAAGAACTGGAAAAGAAAAAGAAAAGGAGTCTTCATTTATATGTCGACCAGTCTCCATCAACAATCTGCATACATCTACATCTGCGTCCGAGCTGATAAGTGGCTCTATTAACAACGTCTCACACCGCCTGCAATACATGTGCGAAGGATCTTGCATTTGTTTGCAGAATTGAATTGCAATTGTGAAGCGCAATAATGCAGATGGGACACTTTCGTCCATCTCCAGTCGGCTGCGCCTTGTTTCATTTTCGTCCCCTTTCTCACCATCCACTATTGACTTCTCATCAGCCTTTTGACTGTTTTGCTAGACCAGACAGTAGACACTTGATTGACAGTTCACCCAATAACTTTGTCCCAAGTTTCCGCATAAACTGATCAGGTTACCGTAACTTCAAAACATTTGAACTGAACCGATCGTAGATTCACAATCAGTGATCATACTGATCTACGACTTGTGCTTTCACCCTTCTCACATGTCTCACCCTGGCTGGGTCGCCTTGCGACGGTGACAAGAACGAGCCTAACGTTGCAAAGCTCACGACGATCTCTATCGATGGTCCTAGCGCGATCGACGCTTAATCACAACCTTGTTTTCACGGTGTTCTGTTTTTTGTTGACGGCGCGATGCGTTCGCGCGTATTGTACACCCACAGAAGCAAGCATCACCTTCGTCAGCATCCATAGAGCGAAGAAGCAGCTGACTGCGAACTCTCGACAGCGTCCGTCTGACCGCGGCAGCCATGGTCTGGGTGAAGCCCGAAGACGTAATAGTGCAATCGTTTTGGTATTCGCTAAGTCTCGGAAGGAGCACCACTGAACCGTCCGATTGCAGGGTGAACGAGTGTGCGAACCCGTATTTTGTGCTGCAGAGACGCAAGGGCCATGGGACTAGTGGACTCGGCTCCCTCTTTGTCGCCACCATCGACTCAATGTTCGATACACGGCCGCCTCCGTTTCGGATCCTCTACCAAGTGGAAACGGAAACGGTGCAAGTAGCCAAGAGTAAGCATGTTGTAGAGAGCAGACGTCTCAAATAGGTCGTTACAGTGATAGCGGTCGGCGTGATCCGTGAGGAGATCCAGGAGAACTGGGAATGGCTCGAAAGGAACGTTTTACCTACCCTCGGTAAGCAGTTGGACCACTTAAAGTGGGCAAAAGAGTATCCATAGAACTATAAGAAAAAACTTATTGACGGTTGAGCCTTGCCTAAGGAATCCCCGCTCAAATCCATCATAATGTCATTATCAAAACAGACGTTTCTACAGACTCCTTCGAAAGCGAAATTGACGTCCGAACCTTCGTCGTTACCAAGATTGAAGGTCTTTGCAGCATTGAAGACGCCAAGACTGGTAACAATCCAGGTCCGTTTTTCAGTGAGCAGACCTGTCCAACCCCAACTGTTCCAGACGAAGCTGATAATGTCTCAAACCGTGCGGTCATCACCAAATTCCACGAGCTATTCCGTCTCCCTGCCAGCGAGAAATTAGTGAATTGTAAGTAATCTTATCGTGGTTCTTCTGAAGGGCACTTTCTGTTTAGTTTACATATGCTCGCTTATGAAGGGCCGAATACCTCATCAAGGACAGATGTACCTCTCAGTCAACTATCTATGTTTTTACTCCTTCATCATGGGCAAGCAGACAAATATCAAGTTGAAGTGGACGGATATAATAGTAAGTGATGGTTGTTTCTTTATGTTGTACATAATGTGTTCCAGAAACTAGAGAAGAACACTCACTTCTTCATTTCTCAAAGCATGACAGTCGTGACGCGGACTGACTCCTTCAACTTCACTGTTTTTGTGAACTTTGACGAGACCTATCAGATGGCTTCTCAACTGGCCAACATGGCTATGAAACAGTAAGTAGTTTTAAGTCAGGATGCGACAGCACAATCGGAGATATAAATATGCTGTGTCACAATACTTCTGCCGAAGAAAAGGGTCTTCTGATTCCACAAAACAAAACAGTCTTTTGATTTTGTTATCATGAAAATATAGGGACTTCTTCGGCATAGGAAAAGATCACTTAAACATCAATGATCTACACCTGAACACATCTAATTGTGAACCCTGAAAAATTCAACTTCAAGTAACCTTGAAAACTTCGTAGAAATTCTTAACTCAACAGATTCAAGTTCTTCTTCCTTTCTACACCGAGCACCGTGAGCCCGTGCACTTTGTCCGCCAAGGCACTATCAGTGTCTTCATCCTCAAGCCATTGGGTTGACCATTACTTTTGCAGATTGATGGAAGAGAAAGGATTCTCTGAAGACCCGTCTCTCCGGCAGAAGTACCTCGCCGAGACGGACGAACGTCGGATGAAGAAGAACTCGGTTACGTTCGTCAAACGCGATCTGGACGCAAGGCAGCGCAGTGAATCATATCGGTAAGTTCGCTTGGTACACATTCTTTCTCCAAAAGCATATTTCACACACAGTTCAAATCACTCGGTTACAAAATGTTTTGCGATTTCCTGCTTCTCCTGCTCGAAATTTATGGACCAGTCGTAGTGCAGGTATTCGATGGTGTACTTGCCACTGGTGTAGACCTGCAAGAAGAGGCGCTTCTTTTCTTTGTCGTCGATCTTCTCGTAGATCCAGTCGAGAACCTTAAGCCAGAGATGTTAACCATGTGACAAACGGACAAACCTCTTCGATGTCTTCTCCGAAGTCCGATCCGTACCACTTGAAGATCTTGGAGAGCATAATGACGTTTTTGCGAGGGTCGATCTTAATCATTTTGTCCGTTTTCAGAATTGCTTTCGTGTTCATCTCCATGTAGGCTACCGGGTCCTGAGTCACTGTTAACGCCTAGGTGGTTTATATCCCGAACCTGAGCATCGTAGGTGTAGATGGGACAAGTGTGGGTGGTGAAACCGTTGATCGCAAAGTGAATGAGAGGGTTACAGTTAGGCATGGCCCACTTGAGACGACTATCAATGGCGGCGAATGGTTTCCACAGCATTCCCAGTCCCTTTCGGTTCCCTCTGAGAATTCCATTAAAGATCGCCTGTAGAGAGAAGCGATGGTGTGCTATCACGTAGTACAGACTGTAGTAGAACTGAAATGGCCTTCCATCCGAGAAACAACTGACCTTCCGAGCACTAACCTTCCTACGTTGCCACACGTCTACCGGTGGGCCATAGCGCGCCACGATGTGGATGATCATGACGTTGAAAATGTTCAGGAACAGAGCGAGGCGTTCATCGTAGCTTGACCCGTCTAGCACAATATTCTGCGCCTCTTTAATAAAAATAAGGAATTTTTTGAAGTTGGGCGAGCAGTCCAGGCGGTTTAGGTAGATGATCTGAAGAAGCCGATACTAGGGGATTATGGTATCTCTTGCAAAGCTTACGTGCTGTAGCGCGTTTAAGAGACCGATTTTCAAGTGATTTAGTGTTTATTGCATCTAGGATTGCAGTTTGTCGAAAGTATACTTTAGGAACTTTGCTTTTGATCATATCACATTTCATGTTTTGCGCGTACGCACTACTCATGTCATTCCTTGCGAACTCTTCCCCTCACAACGTACCTTCCGGTCTGGCGAGAAGACCTCGTCGTAGATGGGGTCCAGAATCTTCACCAAAGTGTTGTTGAACTCACCTGCGCTAATCTCATCGCAGTAGGTTTTGCCCGCATTCAGAACGTCGTTATCGTCGGGCTCCTGCACCTGATAAGTTCTAAAGACACTTTGCCACTAGACCACTGCAGAAGTTCACCTTTGTGGATCGAAAATCTTGTCCTTTTCGCTAAGTGGATGGCCCATGTGTCCGTCGATCAGGGCCTGGCTCCGACATATCGCGTCCGGAACACCTAGAAGCGCGCGAGTTGCGAGGCGCAGTTGACGAAAGGCGTACTCAAATTTTTCGACTCCATCAGGAACTGGAAAAGGTCCTGCCCGCTAAAGTAGTCGACCGTCTTCTGGTATGCGTTCTTCTCGCTCTTCAGCACTTTCATCCTTTTCATCTCTTTCACTATGCGCGAATACTCGTCCGGCACACATAGAAGAACTGGCTCTAAACATCGTAAGAACACAGCGTCAGTTTCGCCGTAAAACTTTATCGTCCCTACCATCAGCGTTGGTCAAGTCTCCTCGGCCGGCCACTCCACTGCACGTCGCTTCGGGTGAGGCAAAGTCCTCGCAGAACGCGGGGTCTTGTGCCACCTGCTGATGGAAGTGATAAGCGCATTAGGGCGCATTTTGCCGACTGCGCCACCTACCAGTTGTTGGAGTGCTTGTTCGCCGACGATCAGTTTGTGACCCACGAAGATTAGAGGCAGGTTCGGCATCGCGATGTTGTTTATTGTTGACTAAACAGGCGCGGTTCGGTTTGCGAGTGAGACGCGCGGAGTAACTAAACCCTCGCTTGTGACGTTTGGTCTTTTTAGAACAGCGAGGGAGAATTAAGGGGACGGATTCTAAGGTGTTGTTGATTATATGGGAAGGGACGTGAATGTTTCTAGGGTTACAAAGTGATACTCCTTTGTCTGACGTTTGTTTTCGCGAAGTAAGGGATCGGTCAAGTGGGTAGAACTGTAGTACAAGAAAATTCAAAATACAACTACTAAACTGAACCTTTTCTTCATTTCATCTTTTTATTCTCGGAGAATATAAAAATATTATAAAAATTATCAAAACTAACGATTAAAAAAACTTCCTCCTTTTCTTTGACAGAGACCGATGTTGGTATAACATGCGAACTTTAGTTTCTATATTGGAATTTAGAGGAAACCTCTATTTCTTTTCTATGAATAACTGGTTCATAATTACAGATTATGTTTAGGTGACTGCATGCATACCAATAATGAGTACACAAAGCTAGTCGAGCGTGAAAATATGACCTGTAACCTTTGGATCATGTTTAAATTGCATTGGTCTTGTAAATCTACACTGTCATGTTTCAGCGCTGTTGCTATATGTAATGGAAAAGCAAAAGTCATTCACAAGAATCGACGCTAAAGTGCGCGTGTTCTTGTCTGTGTGCGCAAAGGATCACAGAACCGCGAAGTAGTGTTTGTAGTCTGTCGACTCTTTCCGTGTATGATTATTACTGCTCTCATGCATTACCCACAACCTGTTTTTTTGTTTTTAACAGCGGTTACACAAGGCGTAGAAAGACCATTAGGCACAACTCATATGGATTCTCGACCGGTTCGCAATTAAAAACCGTGTTTTGTATTTGGTGGAGAACAGTTACTAAGAAGCAAAAGGTGCAATTACGATGACTTACCACAGGATAAGCCTTAAAGAACAGCTGAGAAAAGGCGATGTTCCTCTCCTTCAGCAGCCGTGTTGCTCTTACGCAATCCTGATCGCCGGCCACGGAATACACCCTCACAGTCTTGCTGACACTTTCCGACATAGCTCCGACGATACAAACCATTCAGCACAGCCGATCGCAGAGCCATTCGCCGGGCTCTCTTAATCAACGGAACACTATATGGACTCCGGCCTCCCGCTCGCACATCCAGGAAAATGACTCAGAAAAGGGGCATTTCGTCTTGGCGCGAACGAACCAAAAACAAAGCGGCAGCGATGTTAATAGACGTAGGCAACTATTAAAAACAGAAATGCGCAGCATCTGCAAGAAGCGACCGCAATGAATTGGAGGCGCTGGCGCGAGAGCGGAACACTGTTTCGGGCGGCTCCGACTGGTTTTCGCCTCTTTTTTCCCGAATCTAGCCCTGAATGGCCAGCCTCACTTGAGTTCACTCATCTCGACCGCACTCATTTCAGGTCAAGATTCTGCTTGCCGCGCAGCGAGAAGCTCGATGGAGACGCGGAATGCCAGCTCTACACTCCTTATCACCGGAAGAACGTTAGCGGACAGCTCTACGTGTCCAGGAACTTCGTTTGCTTTTCGAGCAGGGTAAGTGTTTACTTGAGCATTGCTAAAAGTTTCTACACAAGGAAGCGCTGAACGGGCTTGACGGTACGGTTCACAGAAAAGTGGGCTTCCTTTTCCGTTGTTCAGGAATAAGAAACGTTTCTATCAGAGCTCTCACATGAAATAGTTCCTCTCCAATTTCGTTTCTGAACCTAGAAATATTTTTCAATGAGGATCTCTCCGTGATGTAGTTGTTCACACATGTGGCATACGGTCGTTCCTCGTTGTTCAGCCTTTATGTCCACAATTGCAACTGACATACTACGCAAATACAACGAAGGCCGCGGTTCAAGGAAATTGCATTACTTTTTGCTGTTAACAAATGTGACTGCGTTGGTGGCAGTCCTTGGTGATCTACCCGAAAATCATTAATAAGTCCTCGTTCAATGTCACGTAGCCGGTTGGAAAATAAACCATGCCAATTAGCGGACTCGCATCCAATTAAAATGCAACAACAATTGCGATTTCTAGAGTCTAAAAAGATTCTGAAAAATATAGAATCGAGACTGGTGATGTTTCTGGTGATTCTGTTCTTCAACGATTATCAACGATAAAATTTAGAATCTTCCCAAGGTACCGTCATCTAAAAACTACCGTATACCGGCAGAAAGTTGTTTAAAGTCAAGTAAGAATTTTTAATCCCAAAGAGGCTAACCACAGAGTTGCAGATAGAACGTCTCGTGAACGTCATCATTCCCGTTATGGACATTGTGGGCGTCGAGGAGTGCGACCGAATCAACAATAGACGAGTGCACAAAGCCATCCGCATTCATCTCACCAATAAAGTGCGTCTACGATGCTCCGGGACGGTGTACAATAGCTACGTTTGTTTAGCAAGACTTCATATTCAGCGCACTCACCGACAGAAGTACAGTGAAGGAGAGGATACTGAAATTCGTCATGGAGTCACGGGTAGCTCAGAAGAGGCAGAACACGAAGGAAGATCATCTTTTGGTGGGTCAGGCTGAGGGGAGAGGATAATGGAGGTCGTTTCAGAAGGACGTAAAGGTGCAAAGCCTCGCTGATGCTATCCTGAAAGAGCCCCTTTACGAGCGCTTCCCGTTCGGCGAGGATATTCCAGTCTACCTCCAGGAGAAGTGGAGTCAGCTCTACGCTCAGTTCGGAGACAGTGTATCCATGTACCGGACGGTGGAGTTGCATCGCCTTCTACTGGAAGGAGTCTCCCCCAAGGACCGAGGCAAGGTATGGATGATCTGCTCCGGAGCCGCTGCCGAGATGGCGTTACACAAGAACGAGTACCTTCGGCTGCTGCTGAAGAGTCAGGATCAGAATATGCTAGCTACGGAAGAGATCGAGAGAGATCTGCATAGGTTGGTCGGGAGTGATGGGGGAAATAACCATGATATTCGGTGCTTTCTTCGGTGATATTTTTGAATTAGTGACCTGCACATTGATGCCGATAAGACCGGAAAATTGACATGCTGAGACGGATTGACATGTTGTGCTTTACGTCTAACCTCACCAGGAAATAAAATTTTTGCTAAGATGCCAATACGCGACTACTGTAGTTGCAAAAAAGTGATTGGAGTCTGGGGATCTCCACTTTCAGGTGCCTCAAATAGCATATTTAGTAGAATAGTTTTTTTTCGTGATTGACCAACTAGAACTGGGCATTTGCGAAGCGCATTCATTTTTATTAAATTAGCCCCGATGACTTTCTAAAACTTCCATGCTTGTTTCAGATCCCTGCCAGAGCATGCTGCCTTCCAATGCGGCGTTGGAATAGACGCCCTTCGACGAGTGCTCACCGCGTACGCCGTCCGGAACCCCAACATCGGCTACTGCCAGGCAATGAATATAGTTGCCTCTGTCTTTCTGCTGTTCACTTCTGAAGAACAAGCCTTCTGGCTGCTGGTGGCCTTATGCGAGCGACTTCTTCCCGACTACTACAACACAAAGGTGGTTGGTGCGCTTGTGGACCAAGGTAGGGAAATTTGTTTGGAGAAAAGATAGTGTCTTTTGTAGATGGACCCTTGTAGATAGAAAACAAATCACTTGGTTGGGAGCAGATTGATTAATACTTTCGTTTGCAGGAGTGTTCTCCGATCTTGTGATCGAGAACCTGCCAAGCCTCCATTCGAAGCTAGTGGACCTGGGACTCGACGACATGATTGCCCTCTCCTGGTTCTTGACGCTGTTCCTCAACGCAATCCGATTCGACTCGGCCATTCGAATTCTGGATCTGTTTTTCTTCGACGGCGCCAAGGTGAGATGCGTGGATATACATTTTCGATGCACATATTTCAGCTCATGTTCCAAATGGCGTTGGAAATGCTGCAAGAAAACATGATCAAGATCAAAAATGCCAAAGACGATGGAGAGGCGCTGGTGACGCTGTCCAAGTATACGGAGTCCATCACTAACAAGGAGAACGGGGACTCAAGCTCTGTCAACAAAAAGGTACAAAGAGGGATGAAGCCAGGGAGATTAATGCCTGTGCAGATATTCATCGGAAATGTCATAACCGAGTCCTACAGAAACTTTGGCGAGGCGCTCACCACGGAGAAGATCGATCAGTTGAGGCTGAAGCACCGTCTGAAGGTGGTCCAGGGCCTCGAGGACAGTCAGATGAAGAGCATCATCAGGAGTGTAGGGAGAGAATGCAAGTTCAATTATGAGGAGCTGGAGATGCTCTACTACCTAGTTAAGGTAAGGCCCATGTGAGAGTCTGGAAGCATAAGCCATGGAGGAGGGCATTTGATACCTATGGAGTACTGTCCCATCGCACATAACGGTCAGATCCTAGCACAATAATACGTTCATGAGCACACAGTAAAATCTAATATATTTTCAGGAGGAGCACTTGCTGTCCTGGAAACCTCGAACGCCCCTAAACCGAAAATACGGGTTTGAAGAGAAGCCACGCATGGACGCCTGTGTGCAATCGCAATACCGTCTGGACTATGACCTCTTCAAGAAGGTCTTCCCCGGCCTTCTCCCTTGGAAGAACCTCCCGGACGTGTTCGTCATTCGTGTCTTTAGGGTAGGGCTTTTTCTCTGTCTGCTGACCACATATCGCCTTCAGCTCCTTGACGTCAGCGAAACGGGTTTCCTCACCTTTCGCGACATCTGCTACTGCCTGGGAATGCTGCTGAAGGGCGATTCAGCCGAGAAGATCACCATGTTCTACAAGTGTCACATTCCACCGGCGTACAACCCGCTCGACAACGACGACCACGACAGCCGCTCTGACTGTAAGGGTTCTACCGTAATCCTTCAGCATTTACTCTTCTCCCTCATAGGCAGCTCCACCGAGATGGCTGTGGAGGCGTGCACAGTGCTTGGCAGCGTTCCCAACTCACCTGCTCGGCAGCCCATGCCTAGGAAGTCGTCGTTGTCGATCACTGACGAAGCCACCATTGTGGACAGCGTCAGCGGATCCTACAGTACCCTCTCGGAAGCGAACAAGTACAACGAAATCAGCGACCCTCTGGCGTCGTCCAGCGTTTCGCCTTCCGATGACATGCTGCGAACATCGGAGATCGAGACTGGTAAAAGTCGGTTTTTGTGACCATCGGCATGTGAGACTGATTTCAGACATAAATCGAGTCAGCAGGTACAGCGACGATCTTTCCGACATTTGTGATGGGGCGAACAGCAGACTGGAGACGAAGGCCCTACCGCCCATCAATCAGGTAAACACAGACTCAAGTGGTAGTAGTTCTTGACGTTAGACTTTTAATACCAACTAGTGTGCTCTCTGATCTTTATGGACTACTATTTTTCCGTTACAGGAGCAGTTCATCGAGTTATGGAGAACGTTCTGCGACTTGTTCGACCGGGACACCGACGACCAGACGCTCTACCACTCGCTGGGACTGGTCGGTGAGTAGCGTGAACACCTGTTCCGCCTCAAGATCACTCCGTTTTTAGCTGCCCAGCTGCTGAATCTCTGCGAAACGCACAAAAATATGAAGAAGGTAGAAGATCAAATCGAGGAGGCGATGAGGTCAGACGACCCGGTAGCGGACACGGTCAAGCATGTCCAGCAGAGGTACGGACATTTTTTGGGAGTTTAAAATGTTAAACGGTTTCTAGGGTAAACCACATAAACTCCGGTCTTTTAATAGTCATTGTCGCTGTCTATTACGCTTAGACACAATCTGGAAAAGACAAGTCCTATTGGGGTACTTAATTGTAGTATATCATTTCCAAAACATGACCCAAATCCTGTTTTGGTCTGATGTACTTATTATTGATTAGTAAGGATGTCCCTAAAAGCGTTCACATGGGTAACCTTTGCATATCCCAATGATTGAAAGTCACCTGGCCATTAAACATAGTGGAGGGGGGGGGTACTAGCACGATGTACCATAAGCGTGGAGGCACGTGTGATAGGTATGGACCTCCACTCCACCCGTTTCATGTGCTAAAGGACACCGCTTTACATCGTTTTAGGAGCGACGACTCCACGGACAACTGGCAACTCAACGTGGAGCAGATCATCGCTTCGATCCTCAACGAGGAGTGCCTGGCCGAGTACTTCGACCGGAAGCATTCCATCAAGGAGCTGGTCGAATCGTACAAACAAACAAAAGTGTGTTGAACACCCTCACTGTACAAAGCCCCCCTCACGTTCACTTGTGCATAATCGTAGGTGTGTGCCTATAAGTAGACATCATCATTTCCAAACATGTGATGCAGCGTGTGTTTCACTGGTCCCCCTGGTTACGTGTATACTCGATAAAGATTTAAGGGAACACCCGGTGTTATGGACGAATGGAAACTAATTGAATGAATAGCAAATTGGATTTTCGCACGGTGCGAGACTAATTATTAATTGGCGAAATTGAATCACTGCCGTTCGCCTCTATTTTCCACGCCGGTAGTGGTGAATGCTGCTGTCCTGAGCTGCCGACCAGCCCGACCTCGTTTCAGCCGCCCGCAGTACGGTGACGAATTAAGGCGGAAATATTGCTCTGGTTCTCTGGTTTCTTTGGCCTCAGGAAACGCTTCGCTTAAGTGCGGATGTAAACTTTTAAATTTCAAAGTAGGGATTGTAAATATTGTGATTAATATATTTGGCCGACATTTTTAACGCATAAAAGTAGCCAGTTAGTAAAGTGTAACATAGCTAGGAGTTAGATAGAGTAGTGCGTGAAGTAGGTTATATAAAAGATGAAAAATTCTGTTATACTATTGGTAAACACCAGCTATGTAAATGTAAATAATGATTGGTTGTCCCTAATTAATGTTCTTCAGCTGCGCACCATCACTCAAAGAACTTGCCGAATAGATTTGTCTCAGTAAGGCCCACTAAATAAGGTAGTATAAAGGAATATGTGGCTTTGAGACCTTATAAGGGAAGGATTCTGTAAATTCGGCTCATTAATGAGCATAAATAACCTATCGTGACTAAATTTTGACGGAAATTCAAACCCGGGAAGGGAAGCTTATGCATGATCATTTTGTCCGCGTCTTTCATGACCGTATTCAAGCTCACGGGCTGTGTTAACTACCTTAAATCGTTAAGTGCGTTAAAAGATATACATCGGTTAGCACACTGCGTTTGTGCTGCATTACTGTAGGACGCTTGGGAGGATAACTTCGTCCGCGATGTTCCCTGCTTCGCATAATCTTGGGCGAAACGGCTTCCTAGCAAATATGCGAAACCTCTTAACGCTTCCGATTTTGGAGCGCTTATTTCGGGCAATCCAAGAACGGAAGTGAGTATGTAGGCGGCGACCACCAGGCGGACTCATTCTGACTCCGTCAATAGCTGGACACATTTTAAAATGGAAATAATGGCTTCCAAAAAATTCAGAACCGCTTATTGAACCGTACCTTTTCAGCTCGTTCAAGTATAACAGGAATGCACTTTGAGGCATTTTCATTCATGGCGCTATTCACTTCATTCACGTCGCACTTTGTAGGCTGCGGAATACACGGAGAAGGCGGATTTTCAGAGAAAAAAAGACCAGTGTTGTCCTTGTAGTTTTTTAGAAGTCAATTTGTATGTGACTCCTTCCAGCTATGTACTAATGTAAAGCAATGTATTAATGGGGTCATTTAATATGCACCAACTCAATAGCTCATCCCTTGTTACTGCAGAAAAAAGGCCCTCGTGTTGTTCTGTACAGGCGTATTTTTAGTTTCTATTGCGCGGGTCTTTTAACGTTGCCTCACACCGCTAACGAAGACGAAATGGCAAGGTTTACCATATTCCAACTAGCGCACTGTGTGCATTCGTTTGAAGCATGTTCTTAGGAAATAGTAGAATCAGTGTACATGAGACACAGATTCCGCTGGAGGAAGTTCAAATTGCTCCAACGGCGTTGTCAATTGGGGAAGTAGACCGCTTCTCCGAAATTTCCTATCCACGGAAAAAAAGTTTTATGGTCATTAGATAGTTGGAATCGGCTCTTAGACAAACGCTGGCGTCATAGCTGCAGCTGCAGACTCTTCTTTCAACGCTGCTTATCCTCTTCGCGGTGACTCTGCGTTTGATCACAAGCCCTCTTAAGGAAATCATTCCGCCCCCTTCATTCCACATTATGCGATCTCTCCGTCAAAGCTTCTGTGGTCGTCCTAGCGACCACTTCCCCCTCGTCGCCTTTTATTTCGCAGCTTGTAATCCCTTGATGCAGTATGTAACGACAACATAAAGTCCTTCTGAAGGGCAACTACTTCATCTAGGCGTCTAATGTCACCTTCACAAGGTCCAATAGCTTATATAGATTTGTTAATCTTATCTTCTCGCGTGGTCTTTACACTCTCGTCCAACTGTTTAATCTTTTGTTTGTCGTTGAGTGAATGTAGTATCGCGTGCGCACAAATTGGAGAGACGGATATAAATCTAAAATAGAATAGAGACGTATCCAGGAGTACAGGGAACTCCCGGACGCTTTTTTGGAACGCTTTCAATGACGGACATTTTCTCCGTGCTGCCGTACAAAAATCGCTCTAAAGAAATTGTAGCAATCTTTATTAGAAATAAATAAAATATTGTAAAACACTAAATATTCGCGCTTCAATAGGGATTCGCTTCTTCGGGATTTCCAGCTTATGGACTACTTTTTTAAGCAGTGGGTATAAAAACAAGAGATCTATGACGTAGACCAGCTTATATGCACAGATTAAAATCGAGGTATAAAGAGAAAGAGACTCCGAACAGCTATGTAAAAAGTGTTGTTAAATGATCAATAAATTTAAATGCCTTAGCCGTACTGTCATTGGGCTCCTTTGGAAGTGGATATGACCGGCGTTGTCTAATGTTTTTTACAGCCTTTGATGAGGGGGCGACACAAGTAAAAATGTACCCCCGCGTTCTTAGAACAAAAATTTTCTTGGAAGTAAAAGAGGTTTTTGGCACTCCGGAATGAGGTGCTTTTCTTCGGGACGATGACCATATTCTGCAATTAATAATATAAATAGCAGCCTAAATAGCAGCTTATAAATAGCAATAATGCCGAGAAACCATTACCTCGACCGTTGACTCGTGCTGTTGACTCCGACAACAGAAAAGCCTACACGTTTTGTGCCCTTTTTTCTTGAGCTTCAAGGAGGTAATCAAACAGTTCAATAGACTACCGTAGTGTGCATGTTCTGGATGTGTTCTGGATTTCCGAATGCTTCAAAGCCTATGGACCTCATGAGATTGTGCTCCACTTTCTCAGAACGGACAAAGGCCTTTGAATTCAGACTTGTATTTGTATTCCGGTAGGAGGCGATGTTCTCCAGGGCATTGACCGTATTTAGCATTCAACGTCTGCCACCTGGACTTTCGTGAATGCTACCAATGCAAACCTACGTTTGACTGACTACTTTCCGCCTCTGCTGACAACTTCAGTCTGTCCCACAAGTCATCCGATTCGAAAGTGGTCGTTTCCGACAAATCCACCTCTGGTCATTACGCTCTTCGACCGAGGTGGTCGGCTTTTAAAGCGCTCTCCCTTTTTGCGCTGCCTCCTTTTAGAGGTGTCAAATGCCCAATGCGCGATCCCAGGCGGAGGAAGTTCGCTCCGCTTCGTGCGAATCCTTCCACCGCCTGCAACTTACGGTGATCGTGTTTCCTCGCTGCCCATTAGCGACCTCCAGTTTCACTTCCCTTTTCGTCGATAAGCCACCAGAAATCGTCACTTTGACTATCGTGCCTGGCTCCTGAGCTGGCACTCAAGTAATGCACTCTTCGATCACTTTCGACGCATCCGACTGTGGCGAGTTTGAATTTGACCCTCCGACGATGGTGTCCGCTCGTCCTGGAGGAGCTATGCGGCTGTCTGCGGGCCAGGAATTTTATCGTGGTGATTAATTGTTTGGTCAAGAGAGACTACTTTACTCTTGCGCTCGTCCATCATGGCGTACATGTTTAAGTGACATGGCGATCTTTACGACTGACAGGTGGGGACGGAGAGGAGTTGTCGGAGGAGTTCAACAATTAGTCATGGGCTAGGAGTTTTTTTTTACAGACAGACTGTTCTTACTCGGTAAGTTAGGTAAAACCGAAGTCGAGCTAAGGAGCTAGCTTTGACTAGAACAATTCGTAGTCTCACATTTTCCTTTCTGATTTGCAGGCACTTAAAACAACCTATTAGAATGCAAATTTGTGTAGAAGGGCATGTCCCTTGCATTTGTAGAAGTTGCACCTTAATGCAGTTAATCAAGCTTGCAAAAATTAAATTTTTCTGCAAATTATCATGGTTCATTATTGGACTAAAAAATTTTTATTGGACTAAAAAAGATAATAGTTCTTATTCCATAAAAAATTGTCATTTGCGGACTTTGGGTCTCCTCAAACGTTCAAAACAAGATCGCATCATGGACCGTACCTTAGATTCCCATCATCCTCCAATTGTCACTGTCTCGCTGGCATCAATTAGCCGGACATGTCTCGATAGGCTTTGTTTTGCGACCGCCTCTCGCTCGCCGCCCTTAAACTTTACATTCGCCTGTCAGCGACCCAGTAATAATTCGATCAAATTTGCAAGCGGTCCGTCCTCACCTTCTCATTAATCAAAAGCGCCCCTGTGCCGTGCGAACTGGCCTCCGGCGCAGAGTTTAAAAGCTTATTAATGCGTCGCCTTCGCCTCCTATCTTCGTTTCCTCATTAGTCCGATGATGCTAAATGTTTCTGCGCTCAAAGAGGCGAACAAGAACGTCACCAATCTGCCTCCGCTGAGTCGCATCGAGCAGACAGGTAGGCTCCCGCTTCCGCAGATCACCCCGCTCCTCCTCAGCTCTGAGCAGATACCACCGCGGAGCGCACAGGATTCAGAGCGACAAACTCGCGCGGCACATGGAGAGCTCACCGGAGGCAAAATCTCCAACCGCCCCTTCCAGGTATCCCCACCAGAGAGTCCTCTGTCTTGCTCCATCCGTGCGTCCGCTCTGTTTTGTCTGTCTCATCGGAAACCAAACAGATTCGCTCGATTTTGACGACCTGTGAAGGGTTTCTCGACATGTTTTCATCCCCGGTGGCTGCCCTCTCGATAGTTTGACAGGCGTTCGACAAGGCGATCGGACATAGCCGACGCCGTCGAATGGTCTCTCATTTTTATTAGTTGAAAGTTTCTAAGATGATCATCTGGAATGTAAGGAAAACGACAAGAGTTCTGGTTGTCGTTTTTTGAGGCTGATAGTATTCGGAAGTCGGATGGCTGGTCTAGGTGATGATGGAAGTGTAAATAACCTACTACGGTGCCACGAAAATATTGCTACGCACATCGGCGCTAGAGAAAACAGCTTCAAGGTCTTTAAAAAGTCTTCTTTACTATTTAGTTGCCGTTCCATGGTTTTTAATTTCAATAACGCAGAAGGTAATTGGGAAATAGCAAGTATAAACTTTAAATTCTAAGAAATGCTCTCTTTGTTTGGGGAGTTGCCTCACAGTGAGTGTGCAGAAACTCTTCCTCTCTATGTTTTCTATGGGGCCGCGAAATTTTGTCCACGAACTTCTCCGATCATATCTGTAACCGGCCCAATTTGTATTTAAAAACATTTTTATTCTTAAATTCTGCAAGGCCCCACAACCCGCAAAGGAGCAACAATCAAGGAGTAGCTTCCTGTGATGAGTAAAATTCAATGACGTACTTGCAGCAGGGCTTACAGCGTTAATCTCCTCTGCAAGATTCTCACCTGCGTTCGCTTGTCCTTAGCACGCCCTGTGCAGATTAACTTTTTGTCTTCGGCCTTCATGCCAAGCTGAACCTTCTGAACGTTGCGCGACTCATAGGCCTACTCACGGCGGCCAATTGGACATCGCGAGAAATTCATTTCTTTCATAAATCTTCCCTAGGCACACATGAGACGAAGATTAACGACATCAACAAATGCGGCTCGGAGCCATTGCTATTCCGCGGCGTGCATAAGGTATTTGAACCTAATTCGACGGGGAAAACATCTTTTTCCACTTACCTCGTCCATCAGGCAAGCGGAAATTGGGTTTTCCCTATTAAACCTGCAGAGCGTCAGAGATCGAAATCAATTAGCCAGAATTAGTTTCGCTCGATTGCCACTACGAACTTCCTTAGCGCGCAGTTAACAGCCCAAGTCCATTTCCGGGTTTCCTGGGCGTGGTAAGGGGTACGGTAGAATTGTGTTCACCAACTAGGTGATTCCATTGCAGCTTTGGTTCAACCAGCCTGCGTTTATTTTCCTCTGTAAAGGATTTTTCAAAGTGACAATCGTGTTGGGACCATTCTTCTTCCAACTAACTGTTCTGGGAGAAGTGTTTTGGAGAGAACCTTTGGTCTCTCTGAATTCAATAAATTTCCGCTTGCTTATAAATTTTTTGTCACTCATAACACAAGTACGGCTTCTACAGGTGCTGCGTCGTCGCATCGAAACGCACGTGACGCACTGAAGATAGTCAGGTTCCACTAGAGGTTTCAAGGAAGTCTTTTGACATCTGGCTTCTTCACTTCCTCTCATAGTTTGGTTTGTTCATGTGACCAATGTAGTCGGATTCGTGAGACATTAACGATTAGCACGTTAATGATGTTTTGTAAAGTCACAGGTTGCCTCAGGTTCTTTTGACATGTCTCGCTTGAGCTTCTGCGCGGAGGGTGTATGGGTCTTTCGCTGACATGGTAGGTTCCTTTTACTGGCTGTACATAGTTGACCACAGTGGTTGACCATAGTTGTTTTCATAGTTTTTATATCGGTGTTTTCTATATCGGATTCGCGCTTTTTTAGGAATGAATGCCGCAAAAAAACATAGCTGTAAAAATTGCACCTGCATGTTCTATGCACAACAGAAGTGGTCGACCAGGAAAGCCAATTTTTAACACAAAGTTTAAGACAGTATATCTCAGAGACGGTTTAAAAACCACTCTTCCGATTCGGTTTCCATTGCCTGTGTATGAGTATAACTCTTGTTCATATACTATGAACATTTGACGCCCTGGTTCTTAAAATCTGAGTCATTATATAAATCACCTGCTCCTTGCAATGGATACAAATATGATATTTTTCTCTATTTTTGTAGCACATGTCAGCGAACCCAGGCTATACCACACTGTGTCTCAGACGTCTAATGTATTCTAATGATGTTTATCCAAAGTCGTTGAAATCTTTGACTTTCTAATTGTGCTAACACAATAACTACAACTGGGCCAACACACAACAATGTTTAAAACAGTAACCTTGCAGAACCTACTGCTGCTGCTAGGATCGCGCATGCATGACGGTCTCTATTTCCTCGCCTCCCGGACGGCTGTAATAATCCGTTCAATGGAGAGAATAAGCAAGCGTTTATGTTGATATTGCGTCCGGAGACAGATCAACGCAAGGCTTCCGGTGCCATTGTTTTCTTTTCGTCCATTTCCGGAATCATAGTGTTTTTCGCAGACTCCTTTTGCGTCATCGCGTCCCTTGGAACTCTCTCTAAACACCGCCCTTGTTTACAACTTTCATCGCGGAAGAGCGCTTAATTGACGACACTTGGAAATATTTAATTATCGCTGTCCTGCTCGATAAGACGTTACGTAATGACACGAGTGTGTTGGTTGGCCTCTTTCAGTTGCTTCTTCACTCCGACTGAGGCCGACGCGGTCGGCCCGAAATACTTGGGCGCGCGGCCAACTGCAAATTGTAGAATTCCTGTTTTCGACTTCTTCTAATTTCGGATTCTTTTCAGCGTCGTTGGCTTCCTTATTTTCCAAAAATCATCTCACTGGCCATGTTATTTACATCGAACCACACTTGACTTTTGGTCCTCCGCGGAGTTTGCGTTTCCAAATGCCAATTGTGGTGTTAAGCACCCGAAGGCGTCAGAACAGTCTTAGTTGGGTTGGAAGGGCCTGTTCCAAGACGTGGATGAACGTTGGCCTCGCGTCGGTTCGCGTGGAAAACTCCTATCGGTCTCGGTGAATGGACGCCAACAGGCGTTCGTTTCGTGGGTCGCACGTACTTGTTCTGGTTCCTATAACTGGAGAGCTACTTCATGTGCTCCTGAAACATATGAGGTGGTCGTCTTTAGAGCAACGAAGTCCATTCTATTTAGCTACCTAGACTTCTTAATGACATGCTCACTGGTTCTAGTCTCATTGAATGCAGTTTATCCACCTTTGTTGGAACTTTTGTAAACGACATATGGGTCCATTCAACTCACAAGGAGCTGAACCAACAAAAAAGACGAAATCTTGCTGTATAAAGAAGCCAGATTATGCTCATTGTTACTGTATTTCTCTTTGGACTTTTCTGATACGGTTGATCTGATCGATCGCACTGTAACAAGAGTTACGAAATCTACCTCCACGGGGCACTTGACTTGACCAAACCAGAATACTACTGTATTTAGCATTCATGACTTGCAAGCCCACCCGACTAACAACCTTAACCTTGTTATCACTATTTAAAGCAATGGTAGAATGAATAAGCCCTTGACAGAAAACCACCGACAGCCCCAATCCTCTCCCGTCACTCTGTTTCCGACATGGAGCTAACATTAGCAAATTGTTCCGTTTAGTGCCGATTTTACATTTTCAGGTAAGAGCGTTGAAGTAAACCTTCCCGTGGTGCTGATTAAAGGGATTCTGTACGAAGAAAATATACAGGAAGCTATCGCTTCTTCAGGGCGATCGCATCTAAGCAGAAGGAAGGAAGCTTTTCCAATTTCCTTTCATTCGCCTTTTCTCATCTCTCCTGTGCGCAGACAAAATGAGATTGACCGTCTGACAGTGACTGACACGAGCAGGCGGATTCTGGCATTTCCTAAATTTCCATCACAAAGATGCAAGCGCGCCGAGGGTTACGGTGCACTCAAGAATGCGTTCGTCGTGCACGCCATAAATCAAAGGGCCTGCGGAGCCCAAGTCCACGGGCCCAGTGCTTCGGCCTGTCGGTCCGCTGCAATATGTCGGCATCTGACATCTAATTAGTCGGAGCCTGTCGCTGCGTGTGGCACCCGTTGAGTAGCAGCAGCGAGTGATTGGGTGTTTTCTGTCGCCGTGGACTCATACGGCTCCTGACGCTCAAGCGCTCGTGGATATGGCAGAGCTGAGCGTTCATTCACGTTTCGCGTCTGTGAGCCGGGCGCTTACACTTCGAAAAGCAGCTCAAATTCTGCTTAATTTGCGGCGATGGGGCACTCGTGTCCGTTCGCTTTCAACATGTCAACTGCTGCCGCGCTGTCGTCGACGTTCGCGGTCATGTTCAGGGTCCTTTTTGCGCTCGTTAGCCGCGTGAATTTGATAATCGCCAAGACGGGTGACGGGAGCAGTTCCCGTTCGATTTGAGTCAAGTGGCCGGAAAGGAGCGTTCGCACTTCGCCGAAGCCAAGGAGCGAGGGGGAGGTTGACGAGCGGACGCACCGTCGCCGCCTCGGGGACTCTTGTTTTGTTTCCAAAGGGTAGGACACGGGGGAGGTTAGCCCTTGTGGGGTGATGTCATCTAACTATGCTCGGCTTCTGACCAGCTTTCTTTGTAACACGTGGTTTGCCGTGAGGGTACTGTATTCTTGGAGGCTTATGGTGTTTTCAGCCGTTAAAAGATAACACTTTATTATGTACCCCTTAAGATGTTACAGTGCATCTTTCATTTTTCGCCTTTTCAGAACTCTTTGTATAATACGTGCATGTGAGCAATGGTCTTACATGCTTCTTTTCAGCGGCCAAACAATCATTTGTGACATGTGCGCGTCTGCTATAAGAGTACTGTGTTCCTTAGACTCTATAGGATCTTCAAATTCTCTAATTAAACATCTCACACCTAGTTTTTATTAAATTAATATTTTGGCGGCAAAAGTGTCACGCAATTAAAACCTTTGTGCTATTTTTGGATCCTCACCTGTTTGAATATATCAGCTCACTAAAACGCTGAGTCTTGAGCATGACGCGATTCTGTGCTTTTTTGAACAGAGCATTACTCGGATAACACCCATGTATTTTGAAAAATTGTACACAATCCCTTGCTTCTATGAGCACACCTCATTTGTAGTATTATTACCTGCCGTAACGGGTGTTTTGTGCCGTAATCAGTACTATATCTTCTGCTTTTTGAAGCTACAAAGCCGCAATGGCCTTGCTTTGTTGTTGCATTTTAGAAATGTGCTTGTTGTTTAGTACAACTGTTTTATACTTATTTATACTAATGCTCTCTTTTAATCGAGCTATAGAGTTTACTGTATCTTGAAAGATTCAATCGACATATATATATATATCTCCTTACAGCGTCACTTGTGCCGAAAAATGGTTTTTGCTTATTACCACAAGAAACGTTTGTTTATTCCCTATTTGCGTCGTTGTCTTTTATTTGCGTGTTCCCACGACATTTTGTATTTCCCGTCTCCCATTCCGTGCAACGTGCCTCCCTCGACCTCTGACCTTTTCCTGTGGACAGCAAACCGGTTCCCGGGTACTTGTCCGGAAACATGCCTACGTATTAATGTAGCTCTCTCGTGGGCTCTTTCTTAACAGAAAGCACTGGGCTCCGACGGCTTTGGGAACGTCGGCGAGAGTTAAGTGTAGAAGTAATGCGAGAAGGTTCTGTATAGCCCAACTCCCGGGTACCTGAGAGCGCGGAGAGTGCGCGTGCGCGAGGCCGACGTTATCAGAAGTTCGGTTCCGTTGTCCGTGCTTCGCGGCATGCTGTTCAAGTCGTCGACTGGATCCCTCGCCTGTGGAATCGATCGTGCATGTCGTGACGTTTAGTTTATTTTTTTGGAAACCGTCTTTCCCGTAATGTTTTGTTGATATGATGCCGCCGAGCGCGACGAGGGTGGCCGAGAGTGCCGGATACACAAACGTCCGTTTAGGGTCGGAATCCGAGACGAGCCCGCTGCCCGAAGCAGCGATGGCCTCTGTCCGTATTCCAATAATAATTGAGCAGATATAATAAGATGGGTGCGGGCGACGAGCTTCGCTCTCTGGCCACGTCATTCCGCTCCCTGGCCCGGGTTCCTCCACAGCCGCCGCCGGTGACACCTGGCCACCGGAGGGTGTAACAGTTGACGCCGGCGCTGGTTGCCGAAATTCGACCTTGTCTACTTTAAAAATTGTTGCATCTGATATTGCATTTCGCACTGCTGACCTCAGTGAACTCTGAACTCTTGGGGGTGGCTCGGGTTCAATTTTGATTTAATTGGGGTTCTACAGAAAAACAGCCGGGATTGACCGTAGGATTATTAGATTACCTAATTGAAATACGTTGTTCGAGAGGGGTTCTATTTCAAATACGTGCCGAATAGGCAAGGTTGGTGTCCACCACTTTTGTTATGGCACTATTCCAGAGCATATCTGAATTTTATCGGAAGGACTTTCGCTCCATTTCAAGTTATTTTGACCAAAAAATGCTATGTAAACCTGGCCACGTACCTAACTTTAAATCAGTTCGCTTACAATATTTGCTTACACCTGTTAGCCTGCGATAAGATTCAATGTCCACATTTTCTACTCCACTGCAGATTCATGTTTGTATTTATTACGCTATTCTAGTCACCGATTTCATAACGTAATATTTTATTCATTGTTTTGTGACGATACGTTTATCCATATATCACCTCGCAAAAATTAAAGATTTCGTTATTGGGAAATATCATCTGGGAGTTCAGCTTTCTTCCTCATGTTTTTTTTAGCTTTTTTTGTCATCAGTCCTGCCACACTTTCCCTAAATAGGCATTGGGGTTTGAGTTGTTCAAAACAGACGCGCGTGACGTCGGGTCTGGCCAACACCGGGTGATTATATCGAACTAATCCAATGAATTTCTCATTCCTACCGTAGCGTCAAGTGCGTTAAACATTCCAGATCACTTAGTCCCCCCGTTCGCAGACCGAACACGGTGTCCCCGACTGGTCAGTGCGTCCAGGCCGGTTTCAGTGCGGCCAGTTCGCCGACCTAGCATGCCAAAGACGCCACGTCGAGGATGATTCCTAGGTAAAGAAGCGTGCACTTGTCCTTGTTCGGAGCACTTGTCAGCCCCCTTCTTCCGCTCGTTTACTCGTTCCTCGCTGACAGGAAAGCGAATTTAGCCAATTAGCCTCGGGTGGTGTTGTCGCGCTGCACACGCGACAGGGCGACAATCTCAATGGGTCGTCGTCGTCCGAAGTCAACAAAGAGGAACTCCGGAAGCTCTACCAGTCACATGACGAGCACAACCCTGACGACGTAGAGGCGCGCCTTCCCTTTGAGAAGGTCGTCAAGTCCAGCGTGAAAATAGAGGTGAATATGGTTAGAAGGATGGTCCTGACAGGATCGTTGCAGGACGCCATCCTCAGGCTAAACATTGGTGGTGCAAGCTACCGTATACGCACGCGCTCCATCGTGCGCTACGGGCCGACGACACTGCTGGGTCGACTCTGCCGCATGGACCATGACCACCGGAAGACGTGGGCCGACTCATACTTCGACGATTCGGACGAGTACTTCTTCGAGAGGGTGCCTCGGTAGGTGAAGATGGGTAGAGAGTGTGTTCTCAATGAAAACTTCGTGTGGAGACCTACAATGAAATTCCTCGTTGCGCTTGTCCCTATCTTCACAAACACTTTAAGAGGGAGAATAATGACTTCTAGTTGTCTAATTCACAAGGCTTTAAGTCCCGACGCGATCAGAGGGTTGGAAGTCCCAACACAACACTTTAGCGTCCGGAAACCTACAGTAGCGGTGTTCATTGCCTCTCAAAGCTCACATAAGAAAAAATGTAACGTTTGGAAAATGCGCAAAACACGATTTGTTCCTTATCACTCACAGCTTCCAAAAAAGTGCTTTTGCAGTACATTTTCACACATGCCTCGTCACATCCTTCTCAAAAGAATCCTACACTTTACGTCGTATTTTTAGCTTTTGGCCAAATTCCAGGCCTCATCAACACTTTCGCTTATTTTGATTACAAACTCAATCGAGCAAGAAAAGTGCGCTTGACGTCCGCCGGACACGCTGTGTCCGGTCACCTACGCTACCGTACCCTTTTCAGCTATTTCGACCCGATCTATGACTTCTACGCGACGGGAAAGCTGCACGTGCCGAAGGATTTATGCTTCGATAAGTTTATGGCGGAACTGCGTTTTTGGGCCGTGTCTAAATCGAAAATGGACGAGTGCTGCTCACCGTTTGCTCAGTACTGCATCTTGCCTAAAGCGCCGAAGGAACAAGTGGTAAGGGGGTGCCATTTTAAGACACACAAACCTAAGAGATTCTGCGGGACCTTGTGAAAGCAAATTTCGAAAAAAAAAGAAAATTTCAGAAAAAAATTGTTGATTTAGATTTTCTTTTTATAACTAATGTCCGTTCATAATATCCGAAAAATATATCGTGGTGGGACCAATGCCATCACTCACGCGCCACCACACACAGCGTTCCGAGAATTTATTAGCTTCGTTAAGCTACTTCAGTTTATTTATTCCGCAATAACTTAAAAACAGGTCTCTTCTTCACGCGGAGAAATATTTCACGGGCGAGAAAGAATCCATGTCACTGTGTGTGGTCGCTCGGGAGGGATAGAAAAAAGCTGACAGCATTCAATACAAAAAGCGAAAACTGTGTCGTTCCCTGGCTAACTCTGACCACTGACAGGAGAAGGACCACTTCATCGGCGTCCGCTGCGCGAACATCCGTCGCCGCCTGTGGCTCGTGCTCGAAGGCCACTCGACGTCGCGCTGGTGGAAGGCGTTCGAGATTACGTCGACGTCGTTCGTCGTCCTGAGCATCGCCGCCCTCATACTAGGCTCCATCCCGGAGTTCCAGGTGCCCGAGCAGGACAAGCAGGGCCTCGCCGTCACCGCGTACGTTTCCTTGCTGCCCGTGACACGAGTGAAGTGACAGACGTCCAAATTGGAAATTCCCGCTGACGCCGTAAACGATGTTTGTTTTCTCGGATGCAATTCGATATCCCATGTAGGATCACCTCATTCATTAGCCGGCGGCGGACGTAGCCGAAGTGCTTCGAGAACAGATGCATACATGCAGCCAGCAAACAGTGGAAACCGAAAGAAAACAAAAGTACTTCAAACAGAGGTTATTTTTGCGCTTTGCCTGAAATATAGCCCAAACGAGTTCGGGTTCTCGGGAATATAGGAAAGCCGTGGGGAACCAAAAGTTTCCAGCAGAGGGTTCAAGGGTCAAATAATGGATTTCTCCGCAGGTGCGTTTCGAAAACTACAGTTCCCACTGTGGCAATGAAGTTCCCTTTGCCCTGTGGGGAACCTGCTCTTAATTTTTTTTACATCACTAAAAACATTTTGGCCTTCCATATACCGGGCCCCTTCGTGAGAAGGGGGACATCTGAAGAAAGAACCGGGCACTTCGTGTCGGGACCTGCAACGTTCACTGTTTTGAGACTATTTTGAAACTTTTGATCTTCAAGCCTGCACGCGAAACAGCAAAAAATTTGATTGCGGTCCTGACACAAAGGTTTCCTACAGCAACATCGATGCAACACAGCTGCATGTCATATAACCGTGCGGAATACGTTAGGAATGATAACTGTCAGCTCCCTACATTAGATCGTGACGGGACCCAAGATTCATTTTTTTGTATTCTGGATTTTGCACGTTTTTGCATTTTGCTTCGCCTTCAGTGATTTGGAGAGTGCTGTGGGCTGTAACAGGGAACATGAATCTAACTACACGGATCGCCATGAGTTTTGGACACACAAGAGATACCGTATTCCCGGATTCCGTTACGATCTGTGCGCGGAGCTGTGCGTCACTTCAACCATATGTTTATCGAATTCAAATTTTGCATTTCCCATAAGGCAAAGATTAACGAATACATATGTAATGCAAGACGGACTCTTCTAATACTACACCCATTTAGTTTCCTTCCTTATTTCTTCCCTACATGGCCTGACAAGCTCCCTGACGTTGTCCCGTTCAGCGTGCCCGTCACATATCCGACGTACCCGAAGGGTGCCGGCTACACGGTCAGCTCGACGACTGTGGTCAAGAACGGGCAGGACGCACGTCCAGAGATGGTAGAGCACCCGGTGTTCAACTACGTCGAGAACATCTGCGTCATCTACTTCACCTTCGAGTATCTGCTGCGTCTGTGGGTCGCGCCGCGGAAGTTCGCCTTCGCTAAACAACTGCTGAACATCATTGATCTACTCGCCATCGCGCCTTTCATCTTCGAGATGATTCTCATCATGGTTAGCAGATCCGTCCACTGTGGACCTCCCAAAAAGCTTTCTGGTAGTCTATTTTCGTAGAGCTGACAGTTTGGGCCAGTGCTGTTTACTAGGCAGCTGTCAAACAGGGAGTAAGATATTATACCTTCTGCTCATATATAATGCGCCATAAATTGACATATCCCGATTTGCAGATTGGTCTCAGCGGAGAGAACGTCCGAAAGGTGCGTTGGGCGTTCTTGACGGTCCGTTTGCTCCGAGTGCTCAGGGTCGTGCGGATAGCCAAGCTGGGACGGTTTAGTCCAGGTAAGTGCTCGTGGTGGGAGCACAGAGGCTGAGCGGCTTGCTCTAGGACTCGCCAACTTTGCGCTCACTCTGCAGAAGAGCAAGAAGCAGATGCAGATGGTGGCCATTGTAATGCTGACCGTCGTGATCTTTTTCTCGACGTTGGTCTACTTCCTGGAGAAGGACGAGCCGGACAGCACTTTCACTTCCATACCAGCCGCCTTCTGGTGGTATGTAGAGGGGATTAGAAGGCCGTGATCAAACCACTTAATGCTAACATAAAAGCACCCGACAGAACGCAGACATTCGTGTCAAGACCAAATAGTCTCGAGGTTTTTTCCAAGCCTAAAAGAAGAAAAAAGCCCCCGTTGTTATTCGCCTTAGGAACACGGTCGTCTACAGTACTGTCGCCTTCTTTTCAGGGCCGTAGTCACTATGTCGACAGTGGGATATGGCGACAGCGTCCCAAAAACCGTCGGTAAGCACCGCAAAGCGATCAGAGCTTCTTAGCGCTCACGTGTCCTCTCTTCCAGTGGGAAAACTCGTCGGCAGCGGCGCGATCGTCTGCGGAGTGATGGTTCTCGCGCTCCCCATCACCATTATGGTAACTCTTTTGTGGCTTCCGTCCTACGACCTTCTCCTAGGTGAACAACTTCATGCAAGTGGTGAAGCTGCGCGAGGAGAAAATCATCAAGAAGTACGCGCAGCAGCACGGCGACCAAGTGTGACCCTCGACTGCCATCCGAGTGAAGCACTCCCTGTCACTATAGTATACCTTGATCTCACAAGATGTATCTTCAACAAACTTTAATGAATAAATGGTCTGGAGTACGATAACTGTATGTACAATAAGCACAATCAAGCGGAAGAAGGGCTACTCAGGTATGAGCATGGACGCTTGGTTATCAGAGAGGTTACTTGCGAAGGAGGGTGATCTTGAGCATGCCGAACCTGAAAAGAGCGTTCGTGAGTGGCTGGGGCTGAAGGCAACATTGGCGATTCTTTAATACAATATCAGTGCCAGGTGTTGCCAGGATATCTATTTGATCTGGTTGCCTTAGGGCTTCGGTTTAGGTGTTTGGTCCTTGCTGGAGGAGCTGAGCAAATGCTAAGTAGGATACGCCGACGCTCAAGGCAGCGTTGGCCGAAAACAAACAAAAAAATTAATGTGGTGACTTTTTGTGAGCGCGCACGTAGTTTCTTCACGCCGGGACTAGCTTCTCGTTGTGGGACCAACCTTTCGCGGCGGGACTAAATATACCGCTTGCCACATTTTCCCATTTTCCGTTGATTTTATTGAAGGTTTTTGTAGGAGCTTTAGTTTTTAGAATGGTCAGGGCAATGGAAGAAGCTGCTCATGCACAGGAACCATGCTTCTACGGGTCGTCACCTAAGATCAACGATTTTCGCAGTTGGTATAGTTACCATGTGAATGGAGGGCGTCTAGTACTCAAAACAATCGATCAAAAAGATGGACGTCCAATATTGATAGAGCCAATAATAACTCTTGACACTCACTTGTCAAGCTCGGTGGCCACAAACTCGTCACGGACGTCATTGGGGATGGAGAACTTTCGCAGAAAGTGTTTTTCGACGGATGTCTTGCTATCGATCATCACTTCTTGCTGTGCCTTCACCGTGAGACGACCTTTTTCCAGAAGCACCTGAAGGCACAAATGGGACGTGATAGGCAACGGAGAATCTAAAGCTCACTTCGATGTCTTCCGGTTTGAAGTTGGACATGTCGATCAGAACGATAAAACGTCGTTTTTCGTCGATTATCTAAAGATGCGCCGTTATGAAGATGCTGATAGAATCAGAAAATTAGGACCACAGGAAGAGTTTGGAATTGAGATTAGATAGGAGTGGTATATAGAAGATATTGAAGACGTATTGTTTTGGCCGGGATATAGCCTATTGACTATCAAAAACCTTAAGCAGCCTTTGTCACGGAAGGCACTCGGTACCGGTAAGAACTGAAGTCGGCCGTCATCTTCGGAATCCGGTCGTTTCTGATGGGCAGATAAGGCCGGTTTTTTGAAAGTTCTGTGGTTAATTAACAACAGTCCCAGCCATAGAAGTTAAGAAGCCACGTGCCTTAATTAGTGATGCATGGCACATTTTATGGTTGTCGACATGATGACAGACATCTTCTCGATGAGGAACTAGACTCTGCCAAAGATTAGTGTTTCGCAAAACATTCAGGTCAAGAGGTCTCAATTATAACTTCTTTGACGTCACCGTTTTTCGCGGTCTACGGCGGATTAGTGTTCAGCAAAGGAGCATCGACCATTTAATTTAATTATAGGATTAAGCCGCTACCCAATCAAGAGTGCGCTGGCGAAGCCATCCAAGGTTACAGGTGCACTTATATGACTCATGTCGACGACGGAGTTCCAAAATGCTTATTCATCCATACGGTCTCTCCTCCTGTTGTGTAATGGGTAAAGTCCGATGGGCAAACCGTTCCGCCGGAATTTCGCGACTCTCATCAAAGCCCATTTTCCAGTTCACCGCAAGATTTACGACTTAATTTGTTCGCAATAATGTGACACGCTACGTGAGTAGCGCTTAACTGCGGTTTCACCTAACGGTTTGACCTGCGCAATGCGGAAGGCTAGAAGTCGAAGGATGTGGAATGACACAGGAACAGTGAACCTTAATGCGAGTTCGATGCGATAACTTCCTAGGTGAACTGGAGTGGTCGGTAGGACCCACAACACAAAGATTGGTAAGTAGTTGTATGGATGTACCTTGGTATGACTCAATTTTTTCTCTTGGGTTGACTGGACCACATAGCAACGTCTCTGTAAGCTACTTGCGATCCCTCTAATGTGAACCGCGTAAAACAAACGACCAAAAAATTGCGCTCTCCACTAATTCAGATCACGTAGACTGACCTTAGAAGGAGCCTTTCGGATTCTGGCCAGCTGGCGATCCATTTCAGTTACCGAATCCGAGTAGGAGAACGGGTTGCTCCCCGAGCTCGCCGAAGACTCATATCCATCGGAGGAGGTCGAGTAGCGGTTGTACAGCGTGTCATGGAAGTTCGGTGCCATAAACTGTCTTGCCGCGATTGAGTCTTTCTAAACGAAACAGTTCTTGTTTATGCGAGGAACGGGATGTAAGGGTGCGCGCAATCCTTCGGACGAACCGTCGGGAGCGTCCGACATGGGAAGCTACGACTCGCAACGGCACAACACGCTTGACCTTCGAAAAAATGTGTCGCCCTGAGGGGCGCGCGCGAGAGGCGCGCTCCGACGGAAGAAGGCGGTGGCGAACGGTGCGCGAGATGCGCGAAGAACGACGTCCAACAGTCAACATTTCATCGTCGGCTAATGGGTTTTGCAATGGCGTCAACGAACTGCAAAAAAACGCCTTTTTCCTTCGCAACGTCCGTCCTCGCCACTCGCCCGCTGTCTCGCGGGGTCGACGGGAAAGGGACAAAAAATAGGAGGAATTTGGAGACAAGACCAAGATGGGTGTAAACAGGGTACGGTGCAACATTCTACTACCGCTCAAGAGGGTGTGGGAGCGAAACTTATATATTGGGCGTAATGTTTGTAAGGGTCAACTTTTCTGGTTCAGCAAACACGACCCCAGAATGCCTGAAGCATGTGCAAGAAAACGTGAAGCCTCACAACGCCAAATTATGGTTCAACGGATGATTTGATGATTATTATGTATGGCCCGAAGCGCGTCGATCTTCTGAATGAGGTACCGCTACAAATGGACCACACACGAAGTTTTCGGAAAGTTCGCACATTCGTTCGGACGTACATCGGACGTACAGTTTGATGGCTCTACTATGTAGCCTATCACTGTATGTGAAGTCCAATTCTCGAACAAGCAAAAATCATCCTTATACAGTTCACCAGGTAAAGATCAGTGTTCAGGAAGGGTTAACCGGAAGCTGAAACTAATGATGTGGCGGGCAAAAGAATGAAAAAAATCTCCAAATTCCACGTACTTTGCTGACAGGTCATTTTTCGGTGTAAACAGGCTACGGTGCTGCATTCCATGGGTGGTTTGCGAAATACGCTCTGAATGACGGTATTTGCGGGAGCGGTTGCAGGTAAGTTGTTGGAAACGAGAAGTAAGAAGAAAGAGATGGATGACTATAGAAAGGAAATGACAACTTCTGCAGTACTCTGTCAAGAATGGTATTTATCCGCTCCGCTGAACCGCAACCGGACCTTGGTTCTAGTCATCGTTAGAAGGTTGTCCGGAAATGCCAAGATAAGGTTACGTGATACCTGTATTCCACGCGTAGCTTATTTATAGGAGTCTCGATTGCAAAAACGCTTGCAGATAGTTAGAACCAGAGGAAGTACAGTAATGTCTTGTCTTGGAGAGTCTTGGAGAACTAAGAATAGTAGATTCTGGGAGTGCGATGAACTTCGGTGCTCTAACGGCGGGACAACGTAATCCAATGAAAACATCGACCAACAAAAGAGATAGTCCGTTGAGCTACCCGGAAAACCGCAGGAAAACACTGCAAATCGCATGATCAAAGTGGCCGAGAGCAAAGGGGTTAAATCAGAGCGGAAAAATAAAAACACACAAAAACAAAGTATCACGACTGAGCACACAGAAAAGACCAGTTGTCACAGTTCAAGCAGTGTTCGTGAAGGAACACATGCAAAAAATTGGAAAAAAGCGAAAAATTGTGGGTGTGGGATGATACAGGTGTACTCTATGGCAAGGTTGTAAGTCTCTAGAAATAAGGTAGCATTAGGCACATGGGCAACGCCTTAAAAAGGGAAGAAGGATGTATTGAGGATCACGGAGACCGGGTGAGGTGGTCTGCACAACTTATGATATTTGTGCCCATGTTATGATAGGTTGCCGCTTAATCATTTGGGTCTATACTTTTATATTTTTTGTTTTAAATACTTAATCACTTTAGGTTTTAATAAATCATATCCTAAAGGAACACCGGCGCGTGTTCTTTAAGACGCACTAAATCCAGGTGACGAATATTTAGAATCGACAATTACAATTCTTCTTTCAGCATGTTCTTCAGAAAGCACGTAAAGTTGGACCAAATAAGAACCCTCCAGAAACCCACCGGAAACGAATGGTTTGAATTTCCCATACCCTGCTCGGCCAGCCGATGGACACCTGAGGGCGATGAGGAAGCAAAAAGCGGCTGAAGGTTTGCGCATCGTTTGCACCTCTGCGAACTCCGCTCGACCATCTGTTAGCACCGGCGACGAAGCGGCTTTGGCGGTGCGCGCGCTGCTCGTTTGCCGAGGGATTATTTTTACAACCTGTTTATTTGGCGCAAAATTTTTCAATTTCACATAGCGTTCGCGGACAAAATGTCGACCGTGGAGGCGCGCGTGCAACGAACAAACAAGTGTCGCGCGGTGACGAGCAAAATAACCTTTTGAATCGGCGAGGGAGAGCATGGCAACAACAACATCAGATCTGGAATCGGAGTTTTTTGATGTTTACCGGTGCGCGAGCAGGGGATTAGGGGTGTCGACCGGTGGGTTATGGTGCCAGAGCCAAGAAGAAACGTCGAGGCGACACGGACACGCAGACTGATGACGACGGGCTCTCGAATTCGCCTTCGGCGGAAGCACAAAAACTGGTCAGTGCGGTGGCGCAAGACGGATTATCGGCCTATTTGGGGTATTGCGTGTTTGTCGAGGGTGCGAAGCGCGTCCGAAAGCCTTCCGTCCATGGAGCGCAATCAGTGCATTGCCCTAGCGCAAAGTTATTGTTAGACCGTGTTTGTCAATTCAATGGTTTCTGCCTTGTGAATAAGGTTCAGGGATCGCCTAGAAGTCAATTAGGCTCGTTGTGTGGGTCTAAGGGTACATATAATAAAATCGTTAAAATTTTCATGAGACTACGTACCAAATGGTGTTGAAACAGGCTAAGCGACAAGGATATCTTTGGACTCCAGAACTTGGGCCCTCTAAGAACGAATTGGAGCAGTGCTTAGCGACAAGGGATACAGTGCTCAGCCAGCAGCAATTTTCTTGTTTATATCGCTGTTCTCTCATGGAGAAATGCCAATGCACCTTCCGACATGTGATTATTGGAAACATTCGATCATAGCCATGACGAATAATGTGACAGGTTTTCAATGAAAGCAATCTGCTGGTATATTTGGTTTTCCTGCAAGCGCAGAGGGGCGAATATGACAAAAAATATAGTCGCTAACAATTTGAGGTTTGGTGTTCGGAGGTGTCCCAGAATAATGCAATTGCAAAGGACTTGCAAGAAGAAGAAGAGTGCCTATGTTACCAAAATTTCATGTTTTAATTTGAAGCCGATACATGACAAATGGATACAAGGCGCTCTTGTTGTTCCATTGCGCAAATAAGTCCGTGGGCATTTACGACGTAAGCAAAGCTGTAAACCACTAAATCGACGTCCAGAACTGTGAAGAGAGACGCTGACTGACCGTAGCTGATAGCACATGTCAAAAGTAAATCGGAATGGACAATATTCTTTCAAATTTAGGTCTTAATTTGGCTCAGACAACATCCATCGCGTAAGTCAGTCAGGCGAATTTATTGTAACGGCAATGCCTAAACAAATCGGAGGTCTTGAAGAGCCATTTAGAGCACCTTGAGTTGAACGGCTGGCACTTTTAAGAGGGGCACCTCCTATTTAACCCATATAAGGCCCCAAGCATTTGTTTGCGCAACGCCACTTCGGAGTCGGCATTGACCTTTCCAAAGTCGGCAATGTTGACAGAACGTTCCTAGGCAAATACTTCGCACCTTCCCGAAGAGAACCGGAGGGCCCAGTAGAAGAAAACCAAAAACAGGCGACTGTCACGTGGAAAGGCTGGACTCAGCGCACTCTAAGCGTTCACACGTTAACAGTGTGAATTATTGGCTCTTTCGTAAGGGGATTAAGGCGGGAAATCGTTTCGGGTAAGAGACTGGCAGGGGAAACTGGTCCGCGAACTTGATGACAAAGAGGCCAACTTTTGAAGTGCGGGTCATGTGACTGACTACACTGATCTGTGGACGCTTGGATGGACTTGAACTTAATCGTATAGGATTTCAATGTAAGATTAAGGAATCTTGGCAATGGATTGGCGGAATTAGAACAATTGTTTCCTGTGAATGGGAGGACTTGGCGCGTTTTGGCTAGAGAGCGTACAAAATGCAACTTTAACTCAATCGTGGCAAGATCACGCATAGAAACTTTAAATAGAAAACTTTCTTTTTTGTTTTGAATATTCGTTGGTGAAAAAAAATTAATGAATTCTCTGCCTCTGGTTGCGCTTAGAAACAAGGACGGAAACAAAGAAGAAATCTAGAAAAAATGTGGACCTACCTTAAGAGGAAAGAAGTACGACCGGAATGAATCCATGGCATCGAATCTGTGTGCCTAGTCCAGCGCGGCGTGCAAAATATCGGAAGTTATAAATTTTTGGCGAAAAGGAACGGCTGTGATGCAAATGTCAGAAACGTAATGAGTCAGAACGTCCGATCGTGGCTGTTGTCTGTCCAGCGCGGAACGAATTCGTGCACAAAAAACTCGAAATGAAATGTTGCAGTGGCGACTACAAAGGCTGCGTCTAAGGGTTGTACAGTTAGCGGGAGCGGAGATGTGCGTCAGGAAAGAAGGCGAAGATGGGAAAGAGTAGGAAGATGGCGGAGTGCCGTCGTCGGACGCTCCTCTTATGAGAAAGAAGTTTAATCTCTGTGAACCTGTCTTCGCGAAGAAACTTCCTTGTCGGACGGTTCGGAAACCGCACGGCTGCGTTTTTGAACAAATAGTCGTTTGTCATGTGCATGTCGTCTGACCCCGGAAATATGTATTACGCACTTTAAGAGAACAGTGGAAGGTGACGCTCTGGGTTTGTATAAGTACTCTAAGGAAGGAAAGAATTGTTAGTGACATTTACTGTGAACTTACGAAGCTTAGGCACTAGTGCCGAAGCAAAGGAGTCTGAATTTGGCCTGCACTTAAAATTAACAGAAGTTGACTTCCAATCGATCCCATGAAAGGGTGTTTCCTCCCACCACAATTATGAGGATACCGTAGCCCGCCTTGTAAAGATTGACTTTTTTAATCTTATTCTCGTCGTTTTTATTCAATCTAAATCTATTTTTATTAGATCTATTTTCCCTGTGTTTGGCAACACTAGGTGACCGAGAGCTCCCAGGTCTCTAGTCCGATTCATTATTTTAGGATTGAAGTGCTGGGAAAGTACAGACGTAGAAGGTGCGCAACTATTTCAGCCCTTAGCGACCTTCCTCGCAGAGGTCCACAAACCAATCAAAGAACATTAATCAAACGTTTGTCGCTGTAAATCAAGCAGTCGTGTATCGCATAAGTAGTCGAATGTCACGCACTTCGGTGTAATGAGCGAGGAGAAACCTTGACTTCCCAAACGTGACTTCGCCTAGGGAGGTATTCGCTTTCGCCATCCGAAAGTGAGATTGATTATTTGTTTGAGATTAAAGGGCAGACGCAAATCGCATGCCTGTCTTATAGATACCGTACTTTATCCTGCTAGGCCAGTTAGGGGCACAGCGTTGACATTGCTTTCAGAACATACAACGGATAGAAATACAACGAATCCAAGAATACGATACAAGTGACGCAGATTCACACCACAGGCTCCATTCCGAGTCGCACCCAGTCGATCCAACTGAGCCGCGCAAGAAGATCTAGAACCGAGCTCGTGTAATTATCCCACTTGAGCAACGTTCTCCTACCACTTGTACTCCAGACGGACGTGTTTGGATGGTTCTGTCGAGCCATATCCACCGTGCTCTGCAGGAACTTGTGTGGGTCCTGATCTGTGGCCAGGATCTCCTCCAGCATGCCGATGTAAGCGATCGCCAAGTTCAGCGTGTCGATCTTGGAGAGCCGTTTTTCATATGGGAACGTGGGAATGTAGTTACGGAGTTCCTGGAATACATCAGGCTTACGAGGACAGAGAAGTGATGGCTGTGGCTGACGTTCAAAAAGGCCACAAAACGTACTCGATCTTTGAATAAGGAAGTCGAGTCTTTGGACCACGTTAGAATACCGTAATCTTAAAAAGCTCACCATGAAGGCAACGTTGATGCTGCACATCCTCTTGCGTTCGCGTACGTTGGCTGCCTTATCTCGATCCCAGCTGCTGTAGTCGCAGTCGCCTACGTAGTACTGCGTGTCGTACTGCTCCGTCGGCTTCCATTCCTGCTTGGAGACCAGGTCACAATGGCACAAAACGTCGTTTTTGAACAGACGTAGCACTTACCATAGGATAAAGGTCTTGAGGGTCATAAGCGTCACCGCCGTTCGCCGACATGACAAGAACAGGATGGAGGGCGCTGTCAGTCGGATCGGGCGGTCAGCTGCGCGCACTTGAAACCCCATTAGCGAACTCCAATTATGGAACCACTCATGCGAAAACTTGGAAAAGATGAAAATCAGAATAGGACAACAATCTGAGCTTCATTTCTGGGGAGCTTCAGCTTCTATTTTATACGACCATTGGCTGTTAGCGTTGAACCCCACAATCAGAGAAGACAGGTCTTCTCAGCGGGCATATCGAAAGGAAGGCAACTGCCGGATATCCGCTAGCTACAGCTGACCGATTGTGGCTCACTAACAGTAAGCCCTGTTTGTTGCTGCTTCCTGTCTGAACAATCAAACACCATATACATTTATTCACAAATACACAGACGAAATACACAAACACAGCAAACAAATATCACTATAAAACGGAGGATAAACATGGTTCACAGGTGTCAGGAGAGGTCGTTACGCTACGGGTGCTGGCATCTTCCACTGTGGCTTCCCTTGCAGTGTCTAAATAGATCAATGTAGGCAGACGGAGTAAAGCAATACGGTAGTCCGCGGGGGTGCTTATTACAAACGATGTAAAGGCCTTCAAATTTCATGGTATGGTTTTAAACTTGTGTCTTGGATCTGAATTAGGAAATACTTACTTATTGTGACGGCGCACGTGGAAAGTCAAGATGCCGTCAGCAGGTTTACCGTAACCTTCGTCCCACATGTGGGTGAAAGTGATGATAACTGTGATGTCCGTCTTCTTCGGATGCGTGATAGTGATGCGCCGCACTGGCGCCTTCTCAGTAATCTCGGGAACTTGACGATAGCCTTCGAAAGCTTCGAACCAAGCAGCAGGTGTAGTCGGGATGGCGACGTTCTTATCCAGGTCACACTCTTGCTCCGCATCGAGCCACTTCTGGAGAAAGCGGCGTATAGCCGCTGCGCTGAAGTAATGCAAGCAGAACGGGAGTGCGGCATCAAATACTGCGCCCTTGGTGGCCATATAAAGATCGAAGATTAGATCCAAGAAGCTGTCGTCAAGCTCCACGTTCTCAATGGTAACCTTCCGCAGCGTGCCCGAAGCGATGAAGCGTTCCATCATACGCTTGATTGTTGGCATCCAGTTTCCATCGTACATATCGTAAATATTGAGGTTGCGGAAGCGGAAGAGGGTGGCGTCTAAGATCGCCTCCACAGTGTCGCTGTTCTGTGCCTTGATCGAGTTCAGCGTGAGCGTGCTTTGCTTCTTCAGGTTCTCCAGGTCGTCGTCGTACTTCATGATGGGAAGCGCGAGCTCAAGCTGCACGTCCTGCAGAGTGGTCTCAACCTTGTCTCTTCTGTCGGCTATACAGATGCCTTTTTTCTCCATCGTCGAGATCTCGAAGGGCGACCAGAGCATCGGGCCATTGTCAGGAGAGTGGCACGGCTCCGACTTGTCCTGCTCGATCTCCAAATGCAGCAGACGGACGTTGGTTGCGTCCTTGTCCCATGCGAACCACGCGTAGTCCTCGTCAATATTGTGCTCTTGGACGAGCGACTTGACTACCAAGTCCTTTCCCTGGCCATCAAGGGAGCAGATGTAGCGCAGCTCTCTCACGTTTACCGGCTTCTGGTCCAGCTCCTTTGTCAGCTCCTTCGGTTCCGACTTGTTGAAAATCTCAGTCTGTGTTCCTATCGACCGGTGGCCAATAACCTTTGGAAATTCCTCCTCGCTCGCCTTAAACTGGCGAGTCCACGGCTTCTGCTCCTTCCGGACCTTGATACCAGGCGCCTTCCTCTTTCTCCGAAGGCGACATTCCTCATTCTTCGATAGCCAATTAGGCACCTTCTGATCCTCGCAAAAGTTGGCCACAGCGGGCTTCGGAGAACACTCTTCCTCGTCGGTCTCTTCCGAAAGCAGATTCACTTGATGCTTTTCCCAAGAATTTGCCGTGGCCGAGTTAGAAGGGCGGTCTTCTTTCTCTAAGACCAGATTTGCCATTTTGTCAAGCACGATGTCCGCTAGGGCCAGCATGATTATCTGAAATTTAACCAATAAACGTGTCTACACGGTTTCTAGTCCCGGTTTTATCTTAACTTCGAAAGTGGGGGCATGATATCGATCGAGACTTATGGGCTCATGAAATGACACCGTTGACAACATTGCCGTTACTATTACATAGCGCGCGCGCTTTGAGCTGGACATCGGCGCATAGCTCAGTCAGTGTTCACGCGGAGCTAATAACCAAGGATAAAGGGGATACACATGCTGCTCGCTTCATGGCCTGCAGATGAGAGCCGAAGGAGCAAAATAATGAGCAATCCACGAGGTCCATCTACAGCCACAAGGAGCAGGACCATGCAGTAATCTTGCAGGTAAACAAAACAATTTAAGAAGGGTCTGCCAATCCTGCGGCTTTGCCTTGCGTGGCATGGCGTGGTCATTAAGAAGATTAGCACGCAAATAAGGGACGGCGGCCCGAGCGCCGGACAGGTTGCACACAGCGCGTCGAAAGTAATGAGCTGGGAAATCTGCGCTGTCGTCGCCTGGACGCGGAATTGTGTTTTGGACGCTTCCTAGCCCCTTGGCGCGATCGGCGCAGAACAGGCCCTGTCCACAACGTGGAATTGATCACGTTTAAGTCACGGCGAGGAAAAGCAAAACAGAAGGTATGGGATGCAAGGCGGTCTTGTGATGCCCTTAGACGTAAGGAGAGCCTCGAAACCCAATCGATACTCCTTCAACTTTATGCGTTACAACAGCAAGAGGTATCTGCTAGCTAGAACGGCTGCGCGCGGGATGCCAAAAGCGAGGGAGTGCTAGTGGAAAACATATTCTATCAATGCTAGTCTCCCCGCTCCGGTAGATAGGCAAATTATTGATCCACAGTCACAGTTCCATCGGCGGAGTCAGCCCTCATAAGAAAAGGATCACAAAAGAGAAGCTGGTAGAGAAAAGAGAAGCCAAGATATGGCCGTGACCATCACATTCAGAGTGTGCACCTTTTAAAACAAGTGTCGTATATATTATCTGTTCCATGTAATGTAGAAGCGAACCTAGTGTTGAGCATTTTCAATCAATGACAAACTTTAATTTGCGTGGAAGATAGACTAGAGACACACAAGAAACCTAGGTCATAGAGATCAATAACAGCCCTCAATTCAAGAAAAGTCCAATAAAGTTGGGGGATGGAAAGGTCAGCAAAGCACGCGGCAATCCGCGGGACAGCCGGACATGTCGCGCGCGGCACTCCGAATGGAATGCAATGGGAACGACACACTATCACCGTCAAGGCGCTGAGGTCCGTTTGGAGGAAACCCTCTACCAAGCCATATGTTACATGTGGTGCAACGTTTTGTCAGAAGTATGAAATCCGACCGAACTTAAAGCTGAAATCGTTTGATAGAGTCGCCTTACAGTCGTCCTACATAGACGAGATAGAAATGACCGTCTAGGATGGAGAAGATAACGACAGCAGAGAAGTTGTCAGCCATATTCCAGCTCATGGGCAAGGGACTAACCATGGAACCAGCGCCGAAACCTTTGGAGGTCTCAAACAGGCAATCGAAGTTGTTTGTGCTGTTGATATAAGCCTTGTACACAGTACACCCGTGAGGCGTAGGTCATCGTACTGGAAAACGCCATGAGAAGCAGTTGCCTGATTTCATGTAAAAATTCGGCCACAACCTTTTCCAACAGATGAGTGATCATAAAACGTCCTCGAAGCCCCTTGCCGCGCCCATTCAGCCTTTTTGAAGAACCACTGTTTGCCTTATCTCCATGCATCTGCGCTGATGAAATTAAGTACAAGCGCTCGGCGTGCAGAACAGGCACTGCGTGGCACGTCGGAAGCGGTGCCAATTGGACGCATAATTAACCCAAGAGCTAATTGTACTTGGACAGTCGTGCTCACGCGCATCCGCGTCAATCCGCGTTCGAAATAGCGCGGAGACGGGATTCTGGGTTGTCTCTGACGAGCACAGACTACTGACAAGTTGTAGTACCCTTTCTTTGCACTCTCGCTCGACGGCCTTTAAAAAGGAACGTTTTTTCTAGACAGTTTTCTTTTCCGTGCCTTCCCATTGACGAGCTATCCTCTCTGAGGTCCGGTGAGTTATTCCGAGCACAATCTTCACGGTGGACTGTCAGACTGTCTTGTCAAGTAGGTTCTGCTTAGCTGTTCTTCAGAGCATAAGTGAAGAACGTATACTGGCTCCGTATGGAGTGCTGCTGGGCAAGAACCTGCAAGGAAGACAAATAAATTCCCTGTTTTATGCTCAATTTTTGGTCCTCTGAAGCCATAATGCAAGACGTTATGCTGGGTCTTAGGAAAGTGCCTTCAACGGTCTATGTGAATTTTTTAATTATTTTGGCCTTCTTACCTATTCGTCAAACAGTTTTCATAAAATAATAATGCGTTATTTGCGGCTTTGTTACTTATAGTACCGTGCGCATTTCTATTTGTGGGATTTTGTTTTTCAATCGACATGAGATGAAGTTTTTCGTGGAACGCCATTTGCCGAAAGGTCAATTTTCCGCTTGGCATGATAGCGTACCTCACAGTCTTCAAGGAAGAATTTTTCCACACTCTCTAAAAAGATGTGTCGTTGTTGATAGGAGACCTTGACTTACAAGATATTATCCAGCTTTTATCAGGACTATCAGAACTGACCTGCGGTTTGAGGGAACATTCCCAAAAAACCCTCTGGCCTCCTAGTTTTTCGTTTTGACCTAATCGTGTAGAAATCCCTTTCTTTTGATCTTTGTAATGCATGATCTTCAGCTAATAATGAAAAGAACGGGGGCGTGTCTAAGTCTGGAACATCGGCTTCTCTGCTTTTGCAAGGGATGAAGTTTTCGAAAGCATTGATGCTGCCATCTCCGTTCTTGATATCCTTCTGCGTCATCGTTGGGCAACACCTTCACACTAGCAGATGACGTTTGTCCAATTGCCATCTTTAGCAGCTTCAATATCGGAATTCGGCTATAATACGGCTATAATATCGGAATACAATGGCATTTCAGGATGTGTATGCCACGGTGAACATTAACAATTTTCACAGATTTTAATCTCCCCCGGAGCTTGAGAACGGTCTTGAGAAGAGTCGTTGCGTGTAATGAAAAATCCATAGAAAGGCAACGCAATTCGCGTCTCCAGTATTAAGGGTTTCATTGTTGTAAGGAAAATTATTGTGGTCGAGTATGACTAGCATGTAGAAAAGGACAAGTACTGACACTCAATAGAAGGTCTTTCCTATTTCAAGAGTAATGCTAAGGTATTAGAAAAATGACCTTTCGATAAACATGCGTTGAGTTCGGTGTTTTGTGGCAGTCGGACACTTTGAAACTGGACAATCACAACGATAATTTCGGTCATCAGCAGGGCTGGATTTGACAAGATGAGAGTCCATTTGTGTCATCATTCTTCTGAGTGACTTCATGCTTGCAGTCAGCAGAACAGTGTCACCGTACTTTATTGACTTTATTATACCCGAAAGCATTGATGCTGCCATCTCCGTTCTTGATATCCATCTGCGTCATCGTTGGGCAACACCTTCACACTAGCAGATGACGTTTGTCCAATTGCCATCTTTAGCAGCTTCTCGGCAACATTTGTGGGACGACGCTTGCAAATGTTTAATGATCGTGTTTATAAATAATCCCCATTATACTCTCTTTTGCTCGCTTACGCTTGCACTCTTCACACTGCGGTGACGTAATTTGTGTAAGTGCGTCACGCCGGAAGCTTGGATTTGTCTGTCTGGCGGAAAGCTTCTCTTTGAGGTCAGAACAGCCGAACTTACGTTAGTTTGCAATGTTAATCGAGGCTGGCCAGATCAGCAACAAGGTGAAGAGCAGAAGTTTAGACTTCTGAAATTGAAAGAAGATATTAATTTTTGTGGGACAGATACGTCAGGTTAGAGCAAAAATGTTCACTTCCGTACCTCCTTAATGCACAAAAGGGAAAGTACAATATAGTCACAAAAGTGCAATTGCCTCTTTCTGGCCGACATTTGGAGTTTAACGTTCTCGTGACCTTTAGATATTGGAGCTACATTAGGTTTTGCAGTGATGCACTTACAATCGAGAAAATGACCGCCTTACTCCATTTCCTCCTTAAGGGATGATGATCACGTGCGGTGATGCATTCACATTGACCCGAAACTCACCGGAAGGTCGCCCCCTCTTTGCCTTATGCTCTTTTGCTCTGTTTTCGGATGTGTGGATGAGGTAGTGTAGTATACATTCTAATTCGTTTAATTCGTTGTGATTTTGCTGAATGATGGCTCATTCTGAAGCTTGCGTCGATGTGGTCGAGTGGCGAACAGCTTTGCCTGGAAAATGCTCGACGTGGGTTCCAATCCTTTGTGTGTTTTCACTGCTTTTTCGTTTCTAATCTCCTTCTAAGCCGTTTTCCTCCAAATTCAGCAAAAAATTTTCACTCTACCATTTTTTCTCACCAAGATATCCAACAATTTCGCTTTTTCCCATTCAACCCTATATGTTGGGCACTTTGCTCAGGAGGATTTTGGCGATCTTACGCGCAAAAGTCTTCCATTTTTGCATAACTTCTTAGATCTCTGCAAAATCGCCATGCAAACTTTTAATTTTGGGTTATTTGCGTTTTTGTGTGGGATAAATGAGACTTCGCATCTGATGACTGAAGAACTATTGTAGAACTCATCGAGAGCTATCGATTGGTCCAAAAAAGTAGTACTGCACCGAAGAAAATATGCGAGATATGCATCAACAACTTAGACTGCAAACCAAGCCCGGGACGTAGGTTGCACACAGCGTCACAGTCTAAGTTAAGAACGCAAGTAGACGTAGACGTAGGCTAAGAACGTAAGCACGTAGATCGAAGAAAAACAAAGATTCTAACAGAGAAACACGCTTTTACGCTTCTCTGATCGTCTGACTCTCCGCGAGTCACACCGCTCGGACGAGACGGTTGCCCGCGAGTGATCACCCGGCTCAGGGTCGGTTCAATTACCCAATTACGAGGTAACAAACCTCGAAACCGATCTCCGTTGTCAAATGACGTGGAGAAATCGGTATTCCAGCTGTTCCCTCCACAGACAGTCTTGGTCCTTCCCCAACAGACAGTCTTGGTCCTTCCCCAACAGACAGTCCTGGTCCTTCCCCAACAGACAGTCCTGGCCCTCCCCCCCCCCAAACGGTCCTGGCCCTCCCCCCCCCAAACGGTCCTGGCCCTCCCCCCCACATTGCAGATCACTTCAAAGAGGCCGAAGGAAGTAACATCTTTTCAATGATCCATCATTCACGAGTGAGGCCCTGATTCCTTTGGTTAAGAATATGTCTTTTCTTGGATACCTGCTTCAGATTCGCGTTCTGATTACCGTACTGGTTGTGCTGTGGTCAGAAACCTGTAACCCATGTTTACTTTCCAGCAATGAATCACGCATTTATCACCGTCAACAGTGGTGATATCAAATAGTTCGAGAATGTTTGTGAAAGTGAGTGAATACTCATTTTCGTCTTCCGCCAGCACGGTTGTTTGCGGTTAGGCCAAGCAGCTGATCGCAACTGTGTTTTGACCAGCTGCGCGGGGCGAGGCCACTAATGCAAGTCCATCTTGAACATTCAAAAGTGCGTGGATGGGGGAAGACTGTTTCGGAGCAGAGAGTTAAGTCCAAAGAATTTCTCCTCCATGAATTGAATTAGCCTACGTAGTTTGTAGTTAGTTTACCTTGCACAAATGTCCCGCGTTAGAGAGCAAAATCTTTGCTCTTCTCCTCGACGGGTAAAGGAGCACTGTTTTTGAAACCTAGGACTTACTTCCATGTTCTGTTTTTACTTTAAAAAGATTGATATAGTGTGGACCTGAGTTGGTCTACGTTTCTTGAGCAAACATGTGTTAGTAATGGAGTTTGCTAGTAAGACGCCAGACAGGTAGCTTATTTTTTGTGATTGTAATCTTGGACAACATTTTAAGCACCAAGTGATGAAGAACGCATGACCTAAAGCCCGCAAACATTTTGCTGTTCCACGCCTGACTCTGAAGCATGGACAAAGACCCTTCCGTCCAGCTCAGAACCACCTGTCAGCCCAAAGATGTTAATTAGTCGCTCATTTCAAATACATATATTAATCCAGGTGGCAATTTTGCCACTTTCCGCTCACTTAAAGCGTTTGTGAGAGACGCGCATTCATCCTATATAATTTGAAGACCATTTCCATTAGTTTTGAAACATCATGTTGCACAATGCAGTAAAACCTCATTTGCCCAACAATGTCATTCCATGCAAAATTATAGGAGGCGGATGAGACTCGGACAGGTGTGATGCACGACCATGTTCAAATGGTGTCTTGCTCGCCGTGCAAGAGCAGTTTGTTCTGTGCGTCACGGTCTCTTCGCTCGGACAGAGTGCGCACAGCTCGGACGTGTGCAAAGGGAGCTGGCGTCACTTTTGAGCAAGTTCCCGTTACCGAGGCCCTTTCTCATCGTTCCTCGTGCGAGGGTGAGCCTGCAAGGAGTCCTCAGAGTAGTTTGCAGAGAAAGGGAATGTGACGAGGGAGTGGTGTTGTATGTTGTACATCATTGTGCAAACGATTTTGCAACTGGGCTTCCTCCCCCTTCTTCAGTCATTGGGTCTCTTTTGGAGACGCCTTTTCTTGGTATCGTGTGTGTATAATAGGGAAGGTGACAACTCGAGATCATTTTATGCCAGTGGGAAGCAATACTTACTAATGAGACTGTGTGATTCTTACTCTCATGGCTTTCCGCACTTTTCCTCGTTTTTGAGGAAGCTATAAGTATCATGATGATGGCTGAAAACGATTGTGCATGTCAAATTAATCGCGTCAAGGACGATTTTCGAGTGTTATCGCCGTGCTCCTCATATGAACATGATGCTCCTTTCATGTTCAAGTACCCACCGTTGACACGCCTGGCGTGGAGCACATCCTTCTGGTCTGCATCGTGCTGTTGAGGAAGCAGCGTGTGCTTCCATTGTTTGTCAATTTTGGAGGATTTGGATTTTTTTACTTGACAGAAAGATTTTTTGAGCGGAGGATTTTTTACTTGACATTAACGGATCACTAGAGCTTTTAGCCACATATTTCAGAGCTTTCCTTACACTCCTTTTTGCATGCATGACTCACGTCTTAGGTACTTACTCTCTTCTTATGTTCCAACATGGTTGTCACGTTAAAATGTGCAAATTTTCACTGTTTACAAGAGAACCCCTTCCTGGAATTCAGCCGGCGTTCATCATAGTTCTTTGCCCACTTCCATTCAGCTCTCCCTTCCACACTGCTGCTTGTTTCGCCTTTCAGCGTTTCCCTTCATGTTTCACAATCCACGTCCACAGCTTCCTCTATCTCCTCTTTTGTTCTTATGGCTCTTCTAAGAACTCGCCCCTTTTCTTCGAATATGCTCATTCGGCGTCTATTTTGTTGACATAGCGGCGATCCGTCTGATCTCACGTCGTAAAATCATTAACTAAGCAGCTGCAAACCAGAGACTCAAAAAGAGGTTTTGCCACCTGAGCTCCAGTAAACACAAAGTGCCTCTCGTTGGGGCCGTTAGTCAAACGCGCGAAGTAAATCACGGCCCTCGGCGCAATTAGCCCTCGTGCTGTCCTTCCATGGGCGTCCTTGTGTCTTCCAGGGCGAGTGCGAGGGGGTGGCGTGCAAGTTCCCGCCCTAGTTCCGCCTTGAGATCGCCGAGCGCCTTGGCGGCTTGTGCGATCAAAGAGCGACGCTGCAGCTACAATACTCTCCAGAGACCTAGTGATGCTGTCCTTTGGCCTGACGACTCCGCTCGTAAAACTCAATTAAAATCCGTTGACGCGAACGCTTGTGGAACGGCGGCGCGCTTCCTTCCCGGAGGGTCGTTCGCCCGGTCTCTTCCGCGTCCACCTGTCGGCATCTGCAAATCTGGTCGCCAAACCGAGTTGATGTCATTGAGTCAACGTGATAATGTGTCTGTCCTAGGGAGATCTGGAGAAGAGCTATGCTATGACGTGCATTGGGTTTCTAGAGTTTAAGCTGCGGATAAGACGGAGCTTAGACTGACTGTACCACTCGCGTGGAAGTAGGGAGAGCCTCTTGACAGGTTTTTTCGGCTCCAACAAAATCCGAGCTTTAGGGGATATTCAGTGCGATTAACGGATGAAGCCGAGTGTCGCTACGGTTCCATTTTACGAGCTTTAGCTTGCAATAGGCAGTTTATGTAAGCAGTTTGTAACCATTAGCGGACAGACAGGGAAACTCCAAACATCCCCTTATCTCTATGCAGAATGACCTAACATTATGAGACGTTTATAGCAGTCAAACAGTTTTGCTTAGCTTGGGTTTTTGACTTCCTTAAGTTCTTCGGTTTTACTCTAGATTTTGTCTGTCATTAGAATTTACCATAAACCGCAAAACGCTAAGGAAGAGCTGATTGTAGCATTCACCTGGAAAGCCACTGTTTCTTTTAGCAAAATTAAAGATAGGGAGGCGTCTTCAAGATGCCTCAGCAGGAATAAACCCCTTTATGCTTCACTCCTCTATTTACCATCACCGATGTGATGATTTATTGTTGTTGGTATTGTTTGTTGCACAAATATTACAAAAACTTCAAACAAAAGATACTCTTTTCCGTTTCCACAATAGATTACAGCACCAATGTAGCATAGCCGATGAGCTCACTGTGCTGGCTAGGCAGTTTTCCTATGTGTTTTTTGTCTATTGCGTTGGTCAAACGCTACTGTAGGCCCGCAGAGGTTGAATGTTGCACCCGCCGCAATGCTACCATCTTCTGTCCATTTTTGAGCAAAATGTTTAGCACAACAACCATTGGATATCACTTATAATTAAAGGAATTTGATGTTACGCAAACATTACTCAAAACCCAAACAAAAGAATCCCACTTCCGTTCTTGTTTTCCACAACCGATTGTAGCCTAATGTTTACTGTATATCACAACTCCACCTAACCGTAGGCGTCAAAGACCTTAAAACGCCTCTATCCATTGTTCTTTTGCCAGCCACTACTGTATAATCGAATTCCCAGTCCGACTAAAAATCACTGACTTCGCTACCGTAACCCACAAACGAACAAGTGTAGGACACTTCCTCGTCGGAGCGTCCCAGGTTCCCACGTCCATGAACGGGCCGACCCCGCCGCCCTCTTCTGACTTTTTGCCTCTAGTGCGTTTCTTCCCACGGAGTGTTAATTGCCCGAGCCTCCGAGACCGACAGTCCTCAAAGGCGAAGCACCTGCTCGAGTCGGTGGTCTGACGGTGCCAAGAGGTAATGACTCTCGCGAAAAACGGTTGGTTTTTGCTTGTCTGGTGCGTTAGCGCCCGACGCCTTGACTCGTCTCAATTTAGCAACCAGCGTCCTTATTGATGACCGCGGCGCACCTAAAAGGTGTTTCGGAAAATGGAGACGCGTACTTGGAGGTAATTGATGAGCCTGGAGAAGCCAATTATTGACGGCGCTGAACCCAATCGGTTGGTCTAGACTGGCATGGCTATTTATGAAGGTGCCAATTTCCGCGGAATTTGTCTCCAAGAAGGTCGCGAACGGGGCGATAGAGACGTCTAGTTAAGTGACCTTTCCGCTTCGGACGAGCGTGGCGCCGGGATTTGGTTAATCCCGACGGAAACTTTTTTTGCGCGAGTGCAAAGGAGCGCTGAGAAGATAAGGCTTTGAGCTTGGAGGACAGCTGAGATTTCAGTTCCGGCGAATGAGCGTTCGTCGGAAACGCCTTAGTCCGTCCTCCTTGTGTGCAATAGTCTGCAATAGTCGGTTTTCCAGCAGGGTTTTCCTGCTCCATGTCGTGCTGGAAAGATGGAAATGATTCAACCGGAACCCTGTCGCCAGAGGACGACGTTCCGAGAGCGGAGAGAAGAAGCACTTATCACGATGCCGGTGATAAGGACGCGCAAGGAAGGTCGTTTCTCCCTCTCCGTGGGCTTCACGTCTCCGCTCCGTTTCTCGCGACGTGCATCGCCGTTTCCAGCTTTGGGAGTTCTGAAAATTCTCAGCTCGTGCTCCAAGAAAAGGTGCCTTCTTAATTACGTTCACAAATTTCCACGGCAACGATCGTGCCAAGACCCGTATTCGCGCTCGAACCACGTCATTGTGCTGCTGAGTGACGGACGGTCGCCGGACACGGGATGAACCCAAGCCGAGGACGAGCCGGGGACGAAGGACGCGCGTGGATCGGCCAAGCTGTGCCGTGGCGACCGAGTGCAGCTCATTCTCCGTTCCAGTCGTCTCTTTTGGGCCCTTTGTCTAAATTGGGACCGGCTAAGTCTCCGGAGATGCGGCGACCGGCGGTGAATCAGCAGTCCTTCCATCGATTGTTTCTTCTTCGGATCGATTTTGTCCGCAAGACTGTTTTCTTTAGTTCTCGCGTTAACCCCACGTTTTGCGCGGCCGCGCTGTTTGTAGAGCAACAGCTACGCTCGAAGCCCCCACTGTATTCAAGTGGCACTGGCAGAATTAGGACGTTTTACAACGATCTTTTTGCGCGGATTTTTGTTTTTCACAGAACCACGAAAGGAGCAGTCAGCTGTTGACGTCGTCGGGGTCAATGTAAACACGGGCGAAGTTCGCGATGAATTTTTAAAACGTTTTGCTCGGCTCGCATTGGGCACCGCGCTGTCAAACTGCTTCACTTTTTGATTCCTTATCGCGGACGGTCGATCACGGTGATGATTCATGCTTGCTTCAAGCGAAGAAGCTCCGAAGCCTTCGATCTGGCCGCGGAGATCTCGTGTTTTGGTAACGGCCACGGAATGAAAACGTTTCTGCTAGAATTGCGACTTTCCCCGGCTTATCCCCGATTAATCCTCCGTTGTCTTAGTCACAGCCGTGGTCTCCAGGGAGCTCTCACGTTTTAGGAAGCGGTCCTTCCTTGCAGCGGCCGTGTCCACGAAACACGTCGTGTGACTGTGCTCAGAACGGTCTCTGAGCCTCGGTGGCCAACGACCAAGGCGTCCGGTTTTGCGCAGTACACTATTCTGACTGTCTTTGGCAAGTGAGTCATTGTAGAGTTCTCAAGGAGCCCAGCGGGTCTGCCCGTGGGGCCGCGCCTGAGGCCGTCCGTCACTTTTCTCATTAGAACAGACCATTTTTATCCTGTCCTTAAAACTTCGGCCTCTGCAAAAACGCTGCACCATTCGGAATCCCAGACAAACAACATTTCCCAGAATGGCACGCTGCAATTAGCACGGATCACTGTTTAGAGGGAACAGCGTCATGCGGCGTCCGTAAGTTCCAATTATTGACACAAAGATGTCGTCATTGCAAAGAGGCGCTACACCTAAGTTTCTCGGAAAGCACGCGTTCTTACACCTACATTCTACTCTGTTCCATCCTCGGTTCCCCGGAGGCACTCGTGGCTGTCCCAGAGGGCTATGTCGGGCTAATCCGTGCCGAGCGTCCTTCCACTGGTCGCTTCCCGTCGTCACCTTCGTGCATCGCCTATGAAGTGTGAAGCCGACTTCCTAGAAGACTGGCTATGGGTATTTCAGTGACCTAACTTATTCCTAGTTCTTGCTGAAGTAGGACGCGGTAGGATGCGCGATGAGAGAACATAGAGGACCACCATAGAATATCCATAAGGGGATAAAGTCAATCTTATGGCAAATTAATATCTTGTGGCCGTTCCGAGCTAATCCGTGCCGAGCACGACGTCCCCATCGGGCTCTTCCCACCGTCGCTACCTTCGTGCATTAGCCATGCGTGCGAAGTCGATTACTTTCAGCTGCTGCGTGCCCTCTTCGCCGGAGGCATCTCACTCCTCCCGCATACATTCACCGCTTGCGCTGCTCCGGTGTCCCCTGCAAAGACTCCCGTCCCTCGTCCTCCGCGCACTCATGTCTTATGTGCTCAGTCAAGCCGACCACAAGTAATGCCAAAGTGAAACTGTCGTCGCTATCGTTCCCGAAAAAGAAACTACCCGTTCTTTTCCAATTTGTCCTCAGGTCCGTCCTCGTCCCACCGAAGCGTTGATCATAGGCCGTTCGCCTTCAGGAACCTCTTCCCCGCTTCTAAAGCCTGCGAGCAGCCGAAGCCCGCGCACGTCACAGCCATGGAGGACGTGCTCAACGAGTTCATCGAGAAGGAGAGCAAGCTGGACGCGGCTATGATCGCCGGAGAGTTCAACGTGAGTCTGTCCTGCTGTGTCCACTAATCCAGGGGCGATTGTAGTCGATCCGCTTGGAGCAGGAGTCCTGGAGATTACCTGGAAGCGCCTACACTTGCATGACCGGCCGAAAGCCCGCACATATCGTGCGGAATCGTTACAGAGACATTTTACCCTGTAAGTGGGGAGTTTTCCCATGACGTTGGCACCCGGGCACACGGGCATAATTAGATTTGCAACGTTTTCATGGCACCCAATGGTGCAGGAGTAAACATTGCCAGTTATGAATTGGGATGGGAGTGCTTTTGATTTGAAGGCAAGTGGCACTTTACGAATTTGCCCTGCTTTGAGCGTACAAAAGAAGAACCTGTAGAGTCCACCCACTTAGGATCTGAGTCTTCGCAGGGTATATGACAGGAAAACAAAGCCGAAACGGTTTTTACCTTCTTCTAGAAAACGTTCTAACAATGGTGTTTGCTTAACATTACGTGGTTGTAGGAAAAAATGAAAATACAAGTACCATACAAGAGGAAGTGAACGTATAGTTGATCTCTTGGACTAAGCCTTGTTTAAGAGATACACCTTATCCGATGGGGTTCTCAATGAAAGCTGCTTAATCCTGAGCCAGTGTAAATCCAATCTCAAAATATCCAGTGTTTACTAGAGCGCCATTATTCCTGTAATACATCAAGATTTATCGTGGGATTAAATCATTGAAAGGCACTGTGGGGTGCCGCACTGGAACTGGAAAGAAGCAAATCTCATTGTAAGTATGAACGGACTCAGGAATTCCTTTCAAATTGGCCATTTCTGACGTGTAAAGAACATTTGAAATGAGATTTGAAAAATACATTCTGATTAACAAAATAGGAATGAGGCTAATGATTTCATCCCCATTGGAGAAGTTCAATTGAAGTAACAAACATTAATCTGTAGACTAGCGGTAACCACTAGTATGTACCCAGGGATCTTCACTATCTTATGAATAAAGCCTTTGCCCTTCAGATGACAGCAACCGCGTCAAACTGCGTCCAGAACCGGCGGACGCGATTCTGGAAGAAGACGAAGAGGATGGCTATATCAACGCTTCGCACGTCGCGCTCCCGAACAGCAAGTACACTTACATCGCCGCGCAGGCCCCACTCCAGTCTACGCTGAACGACTGGTGGCGCATGATCTTCCAGAACGACATTTACCTCATCGTCATGCTCTGCAAGCTCGTCGAAAAGGGAATGGTAAGGCAGGAGGAAGACAACCAGGGAGTACAGAATGGTCACTACATGAAACAAAGCAACCTCTATGTTGAAGTGATTTATGAGTCACTAAGAGGACATATTATCTTAAAAAGCTTAAGATTTCATGTCATTATTATCATTTTTGCTTAATTAACACAATTTTGGTGACAAGGTGGTGCGACGTTGAATGTCTGAATCAGAGACCCAAACGGCGAAGCGCTTTCTTCAGGTGTAACCTATGTTGAGTTGGGAAGTAGTACATAGGCTAAGGTGGGTCGAAAAACACCACTAGAACAAAATAAAAAATGCTCAAAAATTCGATCCTATTCTTACAAGTACTGCCACATATAAACTTGCCCCTTTCAGCCGAAATGCCACCGGTACTACCCGAACGAGGTGAACGCTCCCGAGGAGTACGGCGGCTTCCACGTCGAGATCGTCGAGGAGTCGACGTTCCACGAGTACGTCAAGCGAGTGCTTCGCGTGCGCCACCCGGAGACGGGCGAGGAGCGCGTGATCTCGCAACTCCACTACAGCGAGTGGCCCGACCACGGTTGTCCCGACGGCGAGAAACAAGTGCTCGAGATGATCGAGCTCATGTGCAAGATCCACGACGAGAACCCGTCCACCATTCTCATCCACTGCAGGTGCGGCTTGACTCACAGGAGGCGTAAACACGGCGAGACGCGCTCTCGTCACCGGAGGGAGGATTGTTTTCAGTGCGCTCTCCCGAAAAACAGCGGCGATGAATTAGTCATGCGGCGAGAAAAGGGTTTCTGCTTCTTGGATAGCACAAAATTAAGTCACAAAATTGGAAATTCGCGGGTGTCTTTGGTGGGGAAAAAAACCGGAGCACTTGGAGTAGTCTGTGAGGTATATGTTAGTCTGTCTAGCTGGGAAACAAGCTGTAACAGCAGTCTGGTTTCCTTAGCTGCTTAATTTTAAGGGTCGCATCTTTCGTGTAATTCATCTAGACTTTTTTGGGTTTTTAACATCTAAAAGACTCCCAAAAGTGAACTTCCTGTGTTTCAGTGCCGGATGTGGACGTACGGGGACAATCATCGCAATAAACGCGGTCAGAGAACAAATCCTGAATCAGGTATCCGGCCCTATTCTCCCCCACTATCTAAGGACACCTCTTGCAGCGCATCACCAATCTCAACCTCTACGATCTAGTCATCGAGTTGCGAAGGACTCGTCTCAGCATGGTACAAACGGCGGACCAGTATCAGTTCCTGCACAAGTGCGTCGTCTTCTATTGCCAACGCTACTTGAACTCGGTGACCAACGGTCTCAGCAATGGAAAGAGCGTGGAAAGCGTTGAGCTGGAAGTGGCGGAGGAGAACGGAGCCATGGAGTCTAAAGAAGGTAACGTGGTGGAGAGACGTGGCAGCATGGAAACACGGAGCGCAATGGCGCGTGACACTCCATGGGTCAGATTCACGCGTTTTCTTCGGAAAATGAAGCGTGAGTTACCCCGTCAACGCTCCCATCGTCATGACAACACCGCGAGATCATTGCTAAGGCTCCGTTTTGCAGACTCCTCGCCCGAATCCTCCGACAAGCACAGCACATCTGAATCCGACGACGACTCCACGTCTTCCTCGACGGTGTCCATACGTGAGGCCCCATAGTCAAAGGCCGTCTTTATAATGGATAGTTACAGACACAACCGTCGAGATAAGCAAGTTCACGTCGGAGAACGGCCTAGCAGTCGAAGCCAACGAGTCGGCCGAGTGCGTCATCGTCAAACTGTAGAGTCCCGTCCTGATCTGTCCCCTGTCCCTTCCTCAACTCTCTTCGATTCCATTGCCCAGACACAGTATGTCCCTGCAATACCGACTCTCCAACTCTCCTCGTTTCACTTCATCGACAACCGATCGTAGACTCGCGATCACGGGTGCACCTGTGAATTAAAGACTTGATATCACGTTTGCGTTAGCTAGAACCATTCCTTGTCCAACCCGATTCCCTCTGTCCTCGCACTATTTGTTGTGTTCCATTGATCGACACTGCAGCCCTTCATGTCCGCTGGCATCTCAACTCTCACCGTTCTTCCGCCGTCGATCAATGGACCTGTGTTGAAAGAAAAGCAGCCTAAATAAAGACTGAAAGAAGCGGTTTGAAGGTCTGGATCCGCCCGTGAGCTCAAGTTACATCGGGGTGTTCATTTTCAACGCTACCGTAAGCCTGTCTTAGCTGGATCTTTGTTTGAAAGCTGATGACGCGCAACCATGGGGGCCACAGATCGCGCAGATTTCCAAAAGTGAATCGCAGGGCGATCACGGATGAATAATCGTCGCTGGCCGGCGTTAGATTTATCCCGAGAGCGGAAAACGATTGGATGAGGCAGAATCGTGATTCAAGTGGATTCAATCTTCAGTTTGGCAATGAGTCACAATGGGAAACGGAAAGAGCTGCGGATATGGAACCTCCAGCTACCGTATCTGAAAGGGATGAAAAGAGCACATATACGTGTACCTATCTCATTAATGACGTTACCATGGCCACCGGTATCCACAGCAACGGTGAGCAGCGGCATCTTTGTGACATAGCCGAACGCTACTGCAGTCCGCGAAAAGGAGATGAAGCAAATGATACTAGGAAGACCTGCCAGCGAATCTTTTCACCTTTTCGAATCTTGTCTCAAGAATAAAAGTCCCGGGTTTCCGGGAGTGCGTGCAGCCCCCATACCCAGAAGAAGTCATTGTTGGAGCTTGACGATGGGATAGAAATGGACGAAATGAGTCACAAATGAACTAATGAATAATGGAAATCGGTGAATAACCGTCTCTGGTTTAGTTCTTCGGTATTAAAAACAAAAAACGTGAAACAACTTTAGCGGGAATCAACGGGATTATATATCTGGTATGACAGTGACCCATAAGGAGCAACTGAAAACTTGCAGATATGCAAACCTCCAGCTATTGGACTGTGATAGGAAGAAATAGCAAAAATGGGCAGAAATGAGTGTTGATCCTTAAGCAGGAAAGGCTAATGACTTTACTCGGACCAAAGGTATCCATTCAGTCCATTACCGTCAATAGACAACTCCAGCTAAAGAGGGCCTAAGCAGGTTTTAAAAGGGTTTGGACATAAAAGACCTAAAAAAGCACCGAAAATATTCGCAAGCGCCAATCCGACGAAATATAATCCATAAAGACTTTGTGAAGCTTGTCTAGGAAGCCGAGATCAGCCTATTTCGAGGTAAATTCTATGTTCAGAATGTCCAGTAGGAGTCCGAGTACCATAAGAAGAGACAAGAGTTCATCCAAACAAGACCTCGTTCGGCACCGTCAATCCTCATACACTCCTGACAAACTCCATTCCCCGCCGGGTTCGAGACTGTTCCAAGTCGTGAAACTGTTCTTCTCATCCACCAACTTCCTCGGCAAAACTAAGAATTCTATTCACCTTCCTTGGACGCCTGTCCTGTAGCTGTATCCAAGAGAGGTGAACAGAATTCTGATCTGTGGGGACACCAGAGCACAAATAGGATAAAATATATTTCCATATATCATACAAGGGTGATTAATAGGTACATCAGATCAAATGACTGGGGAGGCGACGGAGGAAGGATGGACTCAAAGGAAGAAACGTCCCTGACAGATTCTAGTCAAGATCTCGGCCTCATTTTCGGTCATGTGGCCCTTCTTCTTCGTGCCCTGCTCAGTCTTGTATTCAGCTAGATGGAGCAGTTGCTTGTCGGTCAAGGTGCTTTGGTGGGAAAAGGGCGAAGCGAAAACGACCGGTGCGCTGGACACACGAGGAAGGACGTAGGGCATCGCCTTCGCACGGACGTCCTTGTGGCTCCGAGTTTCGCGGGGTTTCTGTTGGAGTTGCTGTCGCTTTTGTGATCCCATAAAGCCGGTGACGCGGTAAACTGGAACATTCATCTGCGACGCGAGCTCCCTCCTGGTCTTCATTGGGACGTTTGAACCGAACAACTCATAGTGGTGTATCATAACTTTTTTTTCTTCGTCAGTGAACGGTCGTGGAATTTCTCTTTTGATGGCAATCCTCTTTGGAGCCGCAACCAGTTTAACATCTGCCACAGCGCTCTGAATCAGCGAAGTGTCCATGTTCTCCGCCGGCTCTCCCGAAAGATCGGCCAAAGCCTCTGCGGCCTTCCGTTTTTCTATCTGCTCCGGGGAGTCCTTCCGTTCGGGAGCCAAGGACTTGGCTGCAGACGCCGGGGAGAGAGTGCGCATGGGCTTCCTCTTGCGGGATCTTTGAATCGGAGGAAGGGGAAGGGAAAGGGCTGGGGGAGTTGGCGCAAGCTGAGAAGGCGTCCCCATGTTTTGGGTTGCAGGCGTCACCACGTTCTGGGTGAATCTCATGTGGATAGGGCTGGTCATAGAGGCTGGGTAGACGGGATTTGAGGCGATTCCGGGGGGAAACCCGTGAGGATGGGCAGGTCCACTGATCGTATAACGGTCACTGGGAACAGCTCCAAGGGTATTGAGCTGGCTCGAGACATAGGAACCTTGGGCATAGAGAGAATGAGGTTGGGAAAGGCTCGAAATCGGTAGGTAGGGCGAGAGAGGTGTAGCACTCGCTTGCATCGGACCGGCAGCATAAGCAAATCCCGCCGTGTTGTAGGGTGTGAAGGCAGTATACGGAGGAAGGAAGTTTTGGGTCATTCCCATCTGGACAGGATTGGCGGGGTAGACATTCGGAGTGATTCCGGGAGAAAAGCCCGACGGAAGGGCAGCCAAGTTATTGGAAAAGGCAGTGCTCATCAGGCTAGCGAGCGCGAGAGAGGGGTTCACGGTAGGAAGCGAGTTGACCGAGGCCAGTCCGTTCGAGGAGCCATATGAGCTGGGGTAAACCTGAGGAGGGCTGCAGAAAGGAGTGTACATCGGAGTTTTCAGCGGGGATGGGGTGCACAAGTTTCCAAAAGGAGACGAGGTATTCGGGGTACCAGTGTGGGGGGAAACATTCAGCGACAAGTTCGCAATTTCTGCGGATAGCTGCGCAGCCACGTCAAGGAAGTTGAGCTGGGGGGAAGGGGTGGTAGCGGGAGTAAACAGAAGTGCCTGGTTGGCCTGGCTCACATTGCTCCACGCCTCTGCTCTGGCGTCCGGGATCCCGACGAAGTCGTGACGCATGTCCCCATTCCTGTCCTGAACTGGCGCGACTTCTTGCTGGTATGCAGGGGCGCGAACCATGTCTTGAGCTCCGTCGACGACATGCTGGCTAGCAGGGTCAACCGGGTGGGCAGCAGCGGCAGGAGTCTGGTGTGGCTGATCGGTGAAGTTGCGGACGTCTTCTAGCTGGATAGTGGTCAATGAAGCGCTAGCACATCGGAGGCCTACCTCTGCCATAAAGAGATCGCACACAGCTGCAAGCGCTTCAAGCCCGCTGAACTGGGGTTCCGGAAGAGACTGCTGATTTGCCTGGGACATACCTGAAACAAGCCACCGTTAGTCGTGATGGGGTGACGCGTCAGACACGAACAGTTCACGGATCACTCGGCGAGGCAAGGAGCAGTAAACTCAAAAAAGTCACGGGAGCGCGGGAAAATGTCTATTGATTCAGTTGCCCAGATTTTTCTTCCTTGGGCACATCTAATGAGCGTAATCCATCGGGGCACTCTAGGTTAATGAAGTAAGCAATTCCTTGCCACACTAGGCGTTAACCGAACACAGAACTCACACCTCGTCGCCATGAGGGGAACTTCAAGCGAGTAGAGCGAGCGCGCTCGGCTAAAGTGTCAACAAGGAGACGTGAAAGCCGTGGAGATGCCGTATCTCTGTGAAATGACCTCCCTCATTAAAATCTATAATTACCTTTCTTTTCTTTCTACACTCTCTCTCCTCTCGCTCCCTATTATCACCGACGACCAAAAACCAGAATTAGTTTCCGTGTGAATGGGCCGAAGGCTCAGCAAACTCGTTCTAAATAAAATATGGACACGTCTCACTTAATTAACAAATGAGTCCGCTCCCCCTAATCACATCCGCGGCTCACATGACACCCTTTCAGCTGCTAGGACTTTTGTTTTGGCTGCGAAATGCCTGTTTAGGAGTAGGGTAGCGTTCCGCGCTCTTTGGATTTTTAGGGCTATCGTTAGGGAAATAATATTAAATTAGTAAACTGCTAAAGTAAATTTGGCTATACATTTTGTGGTTTCTAAGAATACTTTCTGTAAATAAATGTATTGGGTTGATGCATAAGTCTTGACGCATTTTGAAACCGTTGTTTATTGGTGTTTTTATTGAAACTAAGATTGAGTTTATATACCGTAATAATGTATAGTTTATGTACTTATCGCAGCTGAACGGCGCACCCCAAATTCTTAGAATAAGGGATGTTTAGGGTCGAAAACTTTTTGGACACCGTTTTTGACTTTTTCATCTAAAATCAATTGTTTACCACCTCATTCGTCCCTCACAGGAACGGAAAAGCAGTGATCGAATGCAGCGCGGTCCGGGCCATACCGTCGCTGACAGAGAATTTTATTGAGCTAATATATGGAGGGTAGAAAGGGTCAACTTTGAAAAGTGCCATTTTCCGTGGTGGGGCTGAAATCGGATTTTTTCCACATTTTGTTCCTTTTCTCGGGAAAGAACACATGTCTCACAACACGGTTTATGTAGACGGTAGCTAAGAGTGTTACCGTGCTATGCACCACTTCTTATAATTTGGTTCGTTTAATATCCTACCCTACGTTCAGTATATTCATTCCCTGTGATAAAATTTTGACCATGGATCCCAGTTGTCCCCATTTCGAAAGTTGGTGAAAATTCTTTCACACGTTTTTGTAGACGTTAGACCCTTTCTATAAACGTAGTATGTGACAGCTATCCTCTGGTGCAGTGATGGGAACTGGAGCCAAAAACCGGGCTGGGCCGGAAAACCGGGCCGGCCCGAATTTCGAAGACCGGGCCGGGCCGGACAACCGGGCCGGCCCGATTGGCCGGCCCGGCCCGAATATGAGAAAACCGGGCCGGACGGATTCAATTCGTGACGGCCCGGTTTCCAGTTCCCGTTGTGATAATGTATCCACTCCTTCCGTCTGCAACATTTGCACCACCTATTGCACCTCCTGCGACGTTTCTTGAATTGAATCGGTCCGGCCCGGTTTTCGGCCCGGCCCGGTTTTCGCAATTCGGGCCGGCCCGATTGTCCGGCCCGGCCGGGTTTTACGAAATTCGGGCCGGCCCGATTGGCCGGCCGGGTTTCCGCGAAACCGGGCCGGCCCGGCCCGGTTCCCATCACTGCTCTGGTGCACGGTTAAATTCTATACAAATTTTTTTTGGATGGCATATCGGTAATCTAGGGTGGACATTTTTGGGTAGGGTGAACAAAATCACTTCTGAAGTAGCAATAAATGATCAAATGAGGGTAGGCCACATACAGCTGTGGAGAGGACAGACTCTTCACAGCGTACTAATTTGCGTTTCTGTACTCCTACACAATCAGAAAATATGCTTCGTCCAAAAAAGCGTCAAGACTTATGCATCAACCCAATACCTCATGCTCATAAAGTTGTCTTAAGAATTTAATTTAATCAGTTAAGGTTGCAACGACACTAACAATGCCATGAGGGTTTTATATAATTTTGTTATTATTTCAGTGAGTTAAGCTCAATAAAAGATGATATTCTGCGAAGAAATCGACATTTTCCTTACGCTATGGTTTGGTCGGACCACGTATTCCCAACAATAGATGTAAGTGCACACTGTCTCGTTTTTTTTTGCGCCCCGGGATCTCGGTCATTCTATCCACGAAAGATCTAGGTCATTCAAATCTTTTTTCTGCTTTGTTCACCACGTACAATGAAGAACGGCTACGTGGTGGCCACATCGGGACAAGACATGACGTAAATTCAAAATTATGAAAACTTAAAATGTTTAAATAGCACATTTCTCCTCAAGAAACATAAAGACGATTTTTTTTAAACGCAATAGCAAGGCAATTCGAGCAGAAGTCGGATTGTAAAGTCCAATACTAATATTGTAACATAAAAATTTAACATTTAACATTTATCGTTGCAAACAATTAGGAAGTACAACACTAAAAGCATACAGCACTGACATAGTGAGACCGTCAAGAGAGTACAGTTGTCCCTTTATGAGGCAATGTGGATTTGGAAGGATGTCCAGATGAACAAACGAAACTAACAGTAACAGAGACAGAGATACAGAAAGAGCATAGCATGACAGATGTAGACGGTGAGACCAGCTGGGAATCGCCATCACGACGTTATTTGTGCGGCGGAAGTATCTGGTGGTAGGCTCCTATTAAGGTCATATTATATACACATTTTCCTGTTTTGCAAGAGAACACCTATTTTTGGTATTCGTACATTTGAGTTACAAGTGTTAGTAGTACTTCCTCAATTTTGTTCTTTAATTCTAGTATATTTCCAAGATAAATGCGAAATTTCCGTGGAATTAAAATGGAACGTAGAACGCAAACCTACGTGTCCATCTTTCGCTTATCAGATGCGTCATCTGAACGCCCTTCTTGTTTCCTGTCTTATCATGTACTTGCATCTACTTAGTGTCAAACTCATGTAGGTCATGCAGTTTGTTATATCTTCTCGGTGCTCCGTTCCTCTTCGCCACGCTGCGACGAGTTCAACTCTGGCGTCGTCTCCCTACAACATGGCGCCGTACACGATGAAGAACAACTTTGCAAAACTCTGTGCAGTTGCAGGAACGGTTTTCGTCTTGTTCTTTTTGTATCAGTTTGCCAGTTCTCTTCAACCCAAATGTCCCTCCGATGATTTCTTCCGGAGGAAGCATCACATCCTGAAGAACCCGTGTCGGATGCCGAAGCGGATGACTTGGTCCGAATTCTCAAAGAACGTCCTGCACACTGATGAACTCTGGAACGAAGTTAAACTATTGCCGAAAGACAACGGAGGATTTGGAGACTTTTCTGGAGAGTATGCCCGACTTCTCCCCGGAGTTTTTGAGACCTCTCAAAGTGACATTGTTCGGTAAGTGAGGCGCGTAATCTCCATCGCCCTTTTCTTTGCTTTCAGGATAGTCGAACTTGGCTCGTTCAAAGGCCGTTCCACTATCGAGGTAGCAAAACAGTGCAAGAAGCTGGCAGCTGCGCATGGGAAGAAGTGCGAGGTAATCGCCATTGATACTTGGTTAGCCTCAGTGGAGCACTACGAACGCGGGATGAGCGGAATCAAAGAGTAAGTGTGGTGATTTCGACTCATACCATATCGTGTCTCTAGATTGTACAACGTGTTCCTTTCGAATATCAAGCTCGAAAACCTCACGGACATTGTGCATCCGTTCCGCCTTCCCACGACTGAAGCAGCGCAACTGTTTCACTGCAGCAAAATCAACGCCGACGTCGTTTTCTTCGACAGTGACCACGAATACCAGTACGTGCTCAACGAATTGCTCATGTTCTACCCCCTTGTCCGACGAAACGGTGTGCTCCTTGGCGACGACTTTAACCCCTCATGGCCAGGTAAGAAATGTTTGGTGCACATGTAAGAATTGCCGTTTAGGGGTTATGGAAGCTGTCAGCGAGTTCTCCAAAAAGATGAAAATTCCCCGCGATTTGGTTGCATCTACTTGGTCGATGATAAAGACGGACGAAGGCGAACGTTTCTATGGCGAATAAGTTATATATTGTACATATAAAAGACGAATCGCCAGAGTATAAATTGAAAAAAATACACGTTAAAATGAGGACTGCGGCGAGATTGAAAAAAACCTGGAAGTGCTTCCCGGCAGCCTCCCTGTAAATTCGCGTCGTTCCATGTTGACCGTAGAGCAAAAATATCGTGACAAACATGGAGTGCCTGACACACAAAGGGAAACCGGGAAGCCAGCTTCCCAATACTTTCGACCGGTGAGCCGGAAAGCGATCGGAAAGTTACACCGGGTAGCATCTTTCGTTTTTGTCGATCTCGCCATTAGTGTGATGTACATATGTCTACTGTACATGCGTATTGCTCGTTAGTATCGTGCTTGAGTTAGTGTCACGTATTAGGGAAAATAAATAAATAAGTTCATTAATTACAAGTGATTTATCTTCATAAGTGCTTTATGCTTCCTTTCTCGATATGTGCTTTATTTCGTGTGAGTTGTGTCGTTCGTTTCGGATAAATTTGATCTCATAAAATATATATTTCAGAACATATTTATTGCTCAATAAACAAATAAATTTATTAAAGCACGAATTAAAGTGCCACATATTGCTCATGGCTTCCCACTCGGTCGTTGGCGAATTTCCATCGGTCCACATTGATAAGTTCGCTCCAGCAATATTCGTGAGGAGCCTTGCACTGTGACGGGCTGAACATCCAGCTAAACAAAAATTTCGAAATGGCTTTCTTTTAAGTGCTCCACTCACTTCTGCGTGCACTTTTCCAGCAGTTCCACCGTTGGGGTAATATCCAGCTTTGCCGTGGTTTTGGCGAGCTCGCCGGCTATCTCAGTGAACTTTTCCGTCAAACCTGCAATGACTCCTGAGGAGAAGAGGTTAACCTTCTGGTAGTTGGCTTTCTGTTGCGCGGCAGAAAGCGCATATCGTGCATGATAGCATACACCGACCTCCATCGGAATCTGCAAAGTAACATTAGTAGAATATCCATTTTTGCAAACGGCTGAGCATCGGCCCTAGAGGTTGGGTCGGTTTCAGAAACAGAATGTTTCCTGAACATCTTATTTCTTTTAGCTTCTATGGTCATAAGAAACTTACTTCGAATGTTGTAAATCTCATGGATTTGTTGTTCCTGAATACTTTCACCTTGTGTGTCATAAGAATATTGACTTTGTCAGGGACCACAATTATCTTCTTGTTGTAATCGCACTTATCGCAGACCGAAGCCTTCCGAAATTCTTCAAAACTGACAGATGAAATATCCTGCAGACTTCCATGGACGGGTTGTTTGAGGAGAGTCCCTCTCACAAATGAGAATGATCCGATCTCGGGATGCGCCTTTTCGCGCTCCGTCACGTACTCCAACAACGTTTTACCTCTGAAATTATACGATGGACATGGGCTTCACAGAGTGTAAACAGGTAGGAGGAATCCATCCTGTTCTTTCTTCTACTATGAAAAAGAAAAGTACTTCACGAAAATGTAGTCGTCGAAGTCTACTTGTGCCACAAATTTTTTTTTGCTCCGCAACAGGCAATCCATATGGCAGCTGTCTAATCCTAAGCGGTAAACTCCAAGATTAGGATTGATGCCCTCTGACTTCGGAAGATCAGGCCAATTGACGATAGTGACGAGGCCCTAGAGCTCTAGTTATGTGCGACATATCAGATTAATAGTTCATGTTACTTCGGCTTGGTAGCGAAGAAGTACTTTGTCGACTAACTCCGAGACACTGGCAACGTAGATGTAAAAGTGAGAAACACCCTGGGATCTGTAGAGCTCGATGAACTCGATGACGCGCACCCAGTAGTTGTACCAGAAGAGCGGAGCCACACAGGCTTCCAACCCTTGTGGACGAGGTGCACTGTTTACTGCAGTGATGCTGACGGTAGCCGAGGACGTTGGTGTAAACAGACGTACCTAAAGTGAGCAACTCAAAAGATGAAACGAAGGACTAAAGTATACTGTATATAAGAGATTAGAAACATTTCAATGTAGCAAAAACTGACCTCTTTGGTTGTGTGCAGCACGGATGGTGGTATCTTTTCTAGTGAAATTTCCGCGTGAATACGGTATGCATTCCAGGTACATGTTGGAGCATATGTTGTTGGACAGTTGTCACCCAGGACATCAAAAGTCCCAGGGAACATCTCTCCGTTCACTTGCACAAAGACGGTCCCTTCGACACGACATTTGCTGAATCCAATCGCTTGAAAGGCAACTTTCTTACTGGACGCGTAGTTGAAGAAGGAGGAGTGGATTAACATCGGAGAATGCGAAGACGTTCTGGTCTCGGCAGTGTAGTAGAACACGAGCAATATTTGGACTGAAGCCAAAAGCGCCAGACACAGGTATACATGTGAAGTCACTCGAAATTGCATTTTCTCCGAATAGTGCACTCTGCACACTGGCCTGTCGTGACTGTAGTTTGGTGCTGGTCGTGATAAGATCTATCTTTTACGTAAAAGGAGTACCAACTAAACAAGATCCGCTCCGATATATCGGAACGTGGAAAGATTTACGCATCAGGACTCACCGATAAGAATACTGAAGAAATTATTTAAAAGTCTACATGCATGCTACTGTGATAGGATATTTTTTACCGTAACCGCAAAGTGCATTAGATATGGGCAACATAAAGGGACCTTTTCGTGTTATCGATTTAAATCGTTTGGGTAGATTTATTCTGTGCGTGAACGTTTGCTGTACGTGAATCCTGCTAAACAAGAGAGTGACCGTGCTTTGAGTGCAGTGGAATACTTTGGATGATACCAGTGAATATCCCACACCCAACAAGAAAAGTGATCTGAGAAAAAATGTGATCTAAATATAATTAAATCGGTAAACAGTTAATTGCGATTGCAAATAAAGTGTTTAATGGATCTTATTCGAGTCTCTATTGTATACACAAATAGGCGCTTTTTGGGACACTCATACAGTCAAGAAAAGTCAATTCAAGTAGGTATAAGCAAAAGAAACAGAATTGTTTCGTGAATCCGGCGATATGCATTATTGCGGATTATGTGAAACGCTTTTAGTGTTTCTAGACTGCCGTTATGTTTGGTCTTGAGGAAACAGACAAATGAGAACTGGTGCGTGCAAGTGTTAATGTCCTTTCCCAATTCCCGCGTTTGATACGCGAAAAAGATAAGAGCAATGTGGTACAGAAAGATTGTATCTCTGTCTCATACCAGACATGAAACTTCAGAATAAGACAACAACAGAACAATAGGGTGGAAACCTTTCCCCGTTCCAAACACAGCGTTTAAAGAACCGGAACACATGCTGATAAGATAAGAAACACTAGTTCCGACGTACTAGTTCAGCGGAGTTACATCGGAAGTGGTGAAACATCTTTTCTCCAGTGATCAACTCAATCTCCTTTTCTGAAAAAGTTCGGTCTCACGGACGCATGGAAAAATGCAAACAATGGGCAACATCCTGTTAAAAGTAGATGACAGTTGACCTATTTATGTGTACTTTAATCGCGAACTGATTAGTACATCAAAGAACATGACGTCAGACGAGTACTTTAAAATAGAGCAATTTTGTCCAACAAGTTAAGTTAATATTTAGAACCGATTGGGAACAATATTATGATAATGTTCCAGTATATAATTTAGTAAAAGCTAAAGAAGTAAAATAATATACAACTGTTGCATTGGAAATAAGTAATGACCAGGCTCCTTTGGGTCCCTTTATGCTCCATCATCGTTCTACAGCCATTATCGTTTAGAATTATTTTATCTCCGTCTAACAAACATATATGTACAGGATGCATGCAAGAATACTTGCTCATATATAAAGCCACAGTCTGCAGGCGACGAACTTCCAGAAGAAGCCAAACTGTTCCGCCTCCGCCTTTCTTGTCAGAAATCGGGGCCAGAACTCTGCCATTGCTCCCGTGGCGTGAAATGCCAACGGTTTTGCAACCGACCCCTCAGGGCACCAGTACTGTAACTTCCCGTCGCCGAAGACGCTAAAGCCGCCGATGTGCTTGTGTTTAACACCGGCAAGAGCACGGACAATTCCATTGAAAACTACGTCTTCTCCGAGGCGCCGAAAATTTGTGGAGTAGTAAAAGGGTGTCTCTCTTAAGGCTTCGAGGATAAGGCACGAGACGTGGGTCCCGGACAGCATGTACGCCGGTCCTTGGATGAAGGAAGGATATCTTTCGTGGCCGTAGACGTGCTTGGGGACAAAATATTTGTTGGTTGGGTCACGGATGACTGGAGTCCAGTCGCCAGGACTGTTGCCCATGATTTTCGGCATGCCTCCTGCAATTTTTAGTTATTGACGCGGTAGCATTGAATAGCTCACCACTGGCCCGGCAGAGCTGCAGCATACCGCCAAGGTCCACGACGACGTCCGAGTCGACCTTAAGGAGACATTTTGCTGTGCCGCAGAAGTCTCTATGGTACGTGAGTAGTCCGAGGGTCTTCAGAGTTAGATTGTAGTAGTTCTCAACGTAGTCGAGCACTATGACGTCGTCTTCTTCCGGAACGACTTCATTCTTTACTTAACGGTTACAGTTAATTTCAAGGACTTTACGGCTTACCTCATCTCGACCAACGAAGAATAAGATACGAGTTGCTGTGTTGTCATAATTGGATGGACTTGCCCAAGTTTGCCTGATCTCGTTACGGCGAAGCTGTTCTTGCGGACACGAGACAATTCCCACAAGTAATTCGACGTTCTTGTCACAAGCCGATGTTTTTGGTGCGCGGAGTATTCGTTGATTACTGATATCGACGGTAGCGTCATTTTTGAGGAATGTCCCTGATTCCTCTCCCTATGATACATATATGTCTACTTTTGATGTCAGTGACACACATTTTAACAATTTTTAATGGCACTCCCTTAAAAATGTACACTTTTGTAATCTTTTTAGCGTTGTGGCCGTTACCTTAGAAGGCGTACCGTACCGTAGAGAACTTAATATAGCATGTACAACTAAAGAAATTGAAAAACTAAATGCTTGTTCCACTCAACCCTAAAATAACTTTCGCTTTATTTAAATATTTTAAATGTGAGTATGCGCTATTTAGTTTTCCTGAAGTAGAATAAACCTACATCATCGGCATCGTGGAGAGTGCTCTGTAAAATATGTTTCACAATAGCTGTTTCTGTCAACTCCAGAGGTTTCGGGCAGCATATCCATAGGAGGACTAGTAACAATACGATCAACAGAACCTTACGACATATGCGTCGAAACATTTTTTGGAAAAGCGAGAACACCCAACTGTTGGGTCGCTCCTGTCGATTGACACGACTGACGATCTCTATCTTGTTAGATGAACGCTTAGTGTCGTGGTAGTCGCGGTAGTCAGGTACTGAGAACGGGCTGACCATTCCTGGACACGTGCATGTGTTCTTTCTAGAGCTCACCCCTCCTCAAAATGTTCCTAGTGACTTCCAAAAGATTTCTATAGCAAAGCTATAAAAAGACGTTCTGGGCTCGGCAGAGTAGTAGAACACGAACAATATTTGGACTGAATCCAAAAGGGCCAGACACAGTTATACATGTGAAGTCACTCGAAAATGTATTTTCTCCGGACACTGCACTCTGAAGAGAAGAAAGATAATCTGGAACGTCGCAAAGATTGTGATTCCGATCTTCTTTATACAAGATTTGCACCTTATCTCACGATAAGATCTTCCTTTCACTATGTTTTGATCGGAATCTGTGTTGTGAAGATTGCGAGCAAAACATTAACGGTCGCTCAGAATGATTGGTCCTGGTTCTGTGAATTTCTCCAGCTTTTAAGTGTTTGATGAAATATGTAAATATAACTTCATATAAGCACCGGATGCGACTGCGCTCTTCCAACCAGAGCGAGATGTCACATAGCGCTTCCATTTGTTAGTTTATTAATTCGTCTTCACTCAAAGACGTACTTAGTGCTGGGCGTACTTAAAATAAATCGTGCCGTTGGAAAGAGCTGGTCAATGAGTGGCAATGCCAATTATTTCAGACAGTGCACAGCGGTCGTCGGATAGGAATGCAGTTCCGGAACACTGTAGCTCCAATTTAATGCAGAAGTTCATCTCGAGATTGCTCTTCATCTCGAGAACCATCTCGCTATCTTGCCAAAAAACGCTCTATATGTAGATATGTTACAATATAAGAGGAGTTACATTCCTGTCAAGACAAGGGAAAATTTCCAATTTACCTCTTCAGATTGGTGTAAAACTGGGTTTATTTGATAGCCCTTCAAGAGGATCCAATTTATGGCATTAAAATTATCGCCCCGTGTTTAGTGTTTAGTTTTCGTTGTGAACCAGGCGAAGAGAGCAATTATATTTTATTACAGTGCACATCCTTTAGAGCTTCGATAGAGTTCGTTCCTCGAGCGCTGATGGAGGTTAACTCCTCTCAACAGTTCCACCGACCTAAACTCTGTCCTCAGGTTTACGCAGCTAACATTGAGCTGAGGGATGTCGCAGGTTGCTGCGGTTGGACAGTGTGTCAGAGAGAAATCCCACATAGCACGATTTAAATCAGCGTAGCACTTCACCATCGCTGGATAGTATACGGGATCGGACGGTAGTTCGGAAAAGATCTGAAATTATGTTCGAGCAATAGTGGAGACCTTCCAAGCGTCTATGTAGATCATGTTCACAAGCACGAATGGTCAAGATTTTAACAATAGTCGTAGATACTTACGTTTGTGAGGTTATTGCGTGAAAGGAAATCCTTGAAGGACTCTGCGAGTTCCGTGGAGTTTCCACTATATAGGTTTTGGTCGAGGTTTACGTTGGGCTGCTGAAAGGAAGAAGGTGTAACTTGAGAATATTTAGATAAACACATAAATTGATAAGGATAAAGCCATGCACAGAGACCGCCGAATAATTTACCTTCTCGTAGATGGTCCAGTCCCTAAAGTGCCAAAAGGACGAGACCGTCTCTCGTAGCCAAACTTGTTCATAGCCACTTTTCACTTGACTCGCAGAATGGATCCACGACCCATCTACCCGAGATGGTATGGCCACGTATTTCCCCGGTTCTTGTTTGCCCTCCGACTGCAACGTGTCGAATGTATAAGCCAAATCGAAAGCTTCAGGTCTTTTGGAGGCAGTCACGTGATACCTATATCTTGGGAATACCAAGGCACCAGCTGTTGGATGAACGTGGCTCTGGAACATTAGCTCCTCCATGTAAGAAGGGTAGTTGTTCGGGATAAAGACGTCGTCCCAGTCGGCAAATATAATGAAATCTGCTGATTCCTTGAATTCGAAGAGACAGGAATTGTAGACGGAAAGTTGGCTTCCCCATTCAGTTTGCGCATTTGGATCGTATTTCATTCCCATCTAAATATATATGTCATCACTTGATTAGAAATGGTTTTGAACACGGGTTTAAACATTCGGAAGCCGGGCTTCGTTTTTAAGAATCCTTCCTTCTCGTACGCGTCCATAATGAGCGCAATGTCCGCCAGAACGCTTTCGATATAGGTAACCATTAGGGTTGCCCCGAAATAACGGTAAATCTCTAGTGACGTGAACAGAAGCTGCCAGTTCTCGAACAGGTACATTCGACTCATGCATACGACAAGTGGCCGCGGAACGCGGTCAACATGAGAAAATGGGATCTAAACGAGAGATGCTTAGAATATAGTGCTTCCGAAGAAACCTTTTCCAAAGGGCCACTGTCAATTCCAATGGAGAGCTCCGTGGGCTCTGAACGTCCTTGACACATTGCGATAAAAGTTGTGAACGCACACTGCCCAGGAGCATTGACGAGAATTTCCACGTTAGCTTTGGTCGTGGCCACGGCGTCAAAACTATCCTTTGTTTGGCAAACGATGGGTAGCCTGGGTGCATCCTTGCGCGTATTGAAGATAACAGCTAATGTGTCTTCTTTGAAGCTATAAATTGTCTCTATAGTGCAAGGTTTAAAAACATTACAGAGCAGTGCTATGCCGCTATATGAAGCAACATACCTTTTTGAGGTATTGTAATAAAATGCGTCGACGATAAAAATGTTTACCGGTTCCTCGATTCCGAATTTCAGCCTGACGTAATAATATGGAAATGTCGATTTAAGAGACAGCAAGCATAAAGCAAATGCCAGGAGCAATACCGAGGGAGCAGGCACATGTGATCCGGGTTTCATTTTCAACATTCCACTGAGAACGGATAAATTGAAAGGGAAATACGCTCGCTGAGCAGATCGTTATCCGAACGCACGTCGTGCAGTCACCTACTTCACCCATGCACTTAACGCTCTCTTTATTCAAAAAGAGACGCCAGGGGTGAGAGGCCGGCGCAAAGAAGAAGCGGTCATTTTTTATGTGTAGGGTCAAAATGTTTACATGTCGTACAAAGTATTGTCAATCCCTTGCCTGGGAGTATTTCACCTGCCTCTATTGAACAGGCTCGTTTGAATGTTTGAATGGTCCTGGTTCTTAACTTAAACCGCAGAGTCTGCTATAAAAAACATCGAGGACGGCAAAAGACACACAACGTTGTATGTTGTAAAGACACACACCCATCAGGATTCCACACATGAGCACAAATTCTTCTGTCAAGGATCACCATCTCGGTCTCTTTGCTTATCGCACGGACAGGACCCATGTTCCCAAGAACTAAGATCTCCATAGATAATCATCATCACCCTCTATTGTTTCTTATCGACAAGAATCAAGAAGGTACGTGTCAGTACATCACGGTCGCTGGTACTTCTTGCTCTGTGTTTCGCAGTACCGCAAAATGAAGGCGCAAAGAAAACGCTGTGTGTTACCTGAATCCAAACGCAGTAAACATTTAAATAAGGTGCAAATAAAATAGTGTGGGCTAATCGGTCAGCACTTAACAGTAAGGTGCCCCAATTGGTTTTTTGATAATTTTTTGACAGGGTTATTTCGAAATCTCTTTGTAAGTGTATAATTATAGTGAAACAATTTGCGGTTTAAGCCACATCAAGCTCTATTGGATGACACCTAAAACGCCATGCGACAATAACGGAGTATGAGTTTGCGGAGGGTTCCAATATAGACAATTATGGCATAAAAAATTCGCTAAAAATTCTGTTTGTTGATTCGCAAATTTTTCCACTATATTTATACACTTGCCAAGAGATGTCGAAATAACCCTGTCAAAAAATTTTCAAAAAACAATTGGGGCACCTTACTATTTAGGGAAAAACACGTTTCACTTAAATTATATTTTATTTTCTCATCGTCACCTTTGATCACCAAAAATGCATAATTTTGTGCAGCCTTTTGAGATAAGTGATATCTCCTTCTTTCGCTATTTCAGGCTTTTTTCGTAACGTGGACATCAATGGCACTTGTGCCACTTATGTGAAGAAGTTAAAGCTGGTCGATGACGCTCGCTATTTCAGCGACGCTGTGACCTTTGTAAGCATCGTTGTGATGAAGAATCTGAACAGCCCAGAACTAACGGGTTTTCTATTCGCTACTACATATATGCCAGAAAAAATGCAACTTGTTTTTCTTTTGTCTTCAGCTACTCGACATTATCGAATTATGAAGTGAGCACTCTACAGTATGCTAAGAGATCGTCAGTCCCGCAAGTTTTGCAGCAGCAATCATGAGACTTCTCCTCTTATCGGATTTCTCCTGCGTCAGCGGGTGATAACAGCACACAAAAACCTCTTAAAAACAGTGCCTTCCTATCATGTGCAGTCTCCAGGTTATCGCCTTGCTTCTTCTCGTCGTCGCTACCACAGCGTGCTTAAGGTGCACCGACACCTTCCAACGTAGGGAATTCCAACACTTCCCGGTAAACAACTACTCCTAGACGCTTTGCCAAACACTTCCATCATAAACCCCAGGACACTGATGTACTTTCGCTGGAGCTTCAAATTGGTAGTCAAAAACAATGGGGAGTATTTATTGTCAACACCTGCACGGCCGATATCGAAGTTACCACGTGTAAACCAGGAGTTCAGTCTTCTGAGAGCAACCCGTGCTTTGAATGGAACAAGTCGTCGACGTTCAAGAAACTCTCCGACGACACAGCATCCGACTCGCTTACTGTCTCGGTGCGTGCTTCCATAGCAGAAGTGGTAAGCAAGTTGGCTCAATTTCAGGACGGCGACGGAACAATAAATGCGACCTTTCTAACTTCAAACTCGAACTCAGGCGTCTTTGGCCAAATTGGCCTCGGCTGGCCCTCTCTTCGCAAACACAAAGACGACACATTTTATCCGGATACTTTTGACCATTCCGAAGAATTTTCCCTCTCCATTGGACTCGACGATTGTATGGGAAGCATCAGTCTCGGTTCAGGGTGCGACACTAACGCACAAACCTTGTACCTACCGGTCACTTCCAAGTCCTACTGGCAATTCGGAGTCAGCGAAATTACTTTCGGGACCATCAAGGAGCCTACGAACGCACAAGTGGTCATCGCCTCGCACAAGGAGTACTTCGGCATGCCCAAAAAGTTCCTGAACGACCTTATCGCCCTCCACGGAATCACTTGGGACAACTCCTACGGGGCCTACACTGTCGACTGTAACCGCAAGGACCTCCCTGAGCTGAAGTTCACCGTCGACGGTGGCGTTGTCATCATCGGTCCCCACCAGTACGTCTACACCTGGGAGCCGCTCTCAAACGGGAAGTGTGTGGTGAACTTCGAAGACTCCAAGGCGTTCGGTTTCGGTCCCGACTGGTACACCGGAATCGAGATTCTCATCGACTACTGCATCAGTTTCGATTATGGAAAGGCGCAGATCGGGCTCACAAAGAACACCGAGAGCGCTGGCTCCAGCTGTCATTAGTCTTAATCACAAAATAATCTGTCAGGCTTATAAGAAATCAAGTAGTGTCCAATCTTTAATAAATATCAACCAATTATGTTCCTCCCAATCAGTAGTTGAGTACAATTGCCATGCATGGTTCTTTGATCTGACGACCTGCTGATCTAGTGACGTTTTCGACCTCCGTTTAGAGCAGTCGATCAAAGCTTCTTGATCCATCAGTATTTTCTAGCACCTGCAGATTATATTAGCTGCGATGATCTTTACCTTTATGACATTGGTTCCTCGTGGATGTTGGATGTTTATTCCACTTTTTTGTGTCATTCCTGTGCCAACGGTCACGTGACACTGTTCCCGTTTTCAGCAGAGTATAAATAACCGCCTGTGAAACAAGAAGAGCCCATTTGAAGTTCTCGGGCCATTCAGTTCACATCTATTTAATTAATAATTCATTAAGAGTGGTTCGGTCGCTACTCAACTCGAGCGGTTCGTCGTGTTTTCGGCACGCCCCTCTCCCTTCCGCCGTAGACAACTTTGCCATTTCCGTCTGTCGCTGGGCGATCCTTCTCGCCTTCGTCGCCAAAGTCCGCCTTCACCCTGTCGGCATCGTTTCGTTAGCGTTTGTCCCTTCCTGCCCTTGCGCCCTTCCCTCCTTGTCATCGTTCGATTATTTCGCGCGTCGTCGATTTCGTCTCACACGTTTATGCCTGCGATAGCGCACTCGGTAATTGCCTTGGGACGACGGTGAAATTGAGCAATTTCTATGCCGTGCTGTTGGAGTCGATTGAGGGCATCAGACGGATTAGCGGCGAGAAATGCGTCGCTCTCTGTGCCCTATCATCTCGTTCATCTTTTAGACTCATTCGTTAAGGGTCTATCAAGGCTAAGTGGGGCGTGGCCTGAATGGAAGGGTTTCTGAGCCAAAGATGCGTTCTTTGATCAGACATCGAGCCATGTTAGATTTGTTGTATTCATTCTGGGCCGTTCTGTTGTATGGCAACATATCTCTTGTTTCCAATTCTGATCGGGCATGGAGTTGAATGCGAGCCATTTCATCTAAACTGGATGACAACACTCTTCATTTGCCGTTCTCTGGCTTTAATTTTGCCGAGTATGATTAGGCGCTGCGACGCGACGCTGTATTCATGCTGCAGACGGTGTAGATAATTTATAAGTTCCACAGCTCACTTGGGGCAAATGTGAGTGGGGTGCCCTTCGCACTAATTCATTTAACTAAAAAATCAAATATTTAATATTCGCCGCAAAGGTCGTCCGACCACATCGGTCAGCACAACATCGACACTTAAAAAACGTGGCTTTGCAAAAATAAGAGCTCAAATTTTCGTTAATTCAAAACAAAGAAAAAAACAGAGGGGTAGTAAACTTTAAAGTAATGGGTAATTGGATCCGCTGCGCAATTCACTTAACCACTAGCGCCCTCCTATTTTATCAGAAAGGAAGAAGAGTTAAAAAAACGATGTTGTGTTTTCGTCTAGCGCGAAGAATGATGAAGGAAACAGATGGCGGAAAAACAAATAAGGAACCTCTTCGAAGCAGGATTTTTGCATTCAATATGCTCAGTGGTCGACACTTAGTAAGTCCTTACTTTGTTTAAGTTGATTCTTCATATCCACATGCTTAATTTATAATACAGGATCAGCATAATTATCGTCTTAAATTCTTTGCAGCGCTCATGTCAGATTCCCCACGATCGTGGTCGACTTCAGGTTCACTAAGAGTAAAAAAAGTGGCATTAGAATTGAAACCAACCCCTTGTTAGTATAGAGTATGCTATTAGGTGCCATATATTGAAAAGATATTTCGACTGGTAAGGGCGAAAAGGCGAAACTGGTAAATATATTTTTGGAGCATTTTTAATGAAGACAATCACAGAAAAAGTAACCCTTCAACATTAGAAATGCACGAGAAACATAAGGAACTTACAATAAATGCGCGAACGTGCGTAAAAGTGCAGAAAGAATGGGAAAACAAAATTGCATTGCCGGACTTTTCGGACGACACACTGTGTAATTGACGTATCTCAGGACGTACTTTTAAGAACTCTGAAAACAATTGGATCTGCTGCAGCCCTCTCATGTCAGTCCGCATCTTCTGTCAATAGGCAAACTTAACGGATGCACTATAAAGATCCGTCGGAACATTCCTGTCCAACCTTTTATGGCTTACGTTTAGCCATCCACTTATTCCGCTCCTGCAGGCATTGATACTTTTTTCATCAAAATTAGGCAGTAATTTTCTCGACAAACACCGACTCTCATCTCTCGGTATGAGACCTTTCGCAGCTGAGTGTGACACTGGCTTCAATATTATGTCCCCTCGTCTGTGACAGGCAGGAAACTCGTTTCAAACTGCAGCTAATGTCGATAATACATGAGGACATTTCTAGCAAGACCAAAAAGTTAGAAAAACGTTCCTTACATAATTGATGGTTTCTAAGTCGCAAACAAAAAACAAATAAGGTTCAAAATCCAACTCCCAGGCGCCTTCCGTCACTCGAGTAGACAAGATTTCTCTTGTAATTGTTAATCCTTCCACATGTGTTTTGTGTTCGCAGCGCGTACTCCACGTCAACGTTTGTCCGTCCTCATCAAGCGCGGCAATCCCGTGCAATATGCGTGCGCAGTCATTTATCAATTCAATGGGTTGTAAATCCGAAATGGGCCCTTAAGTAGCGCTGCTGACATAAGCACACCAAAAAAAATCTACGAGTGCTTAAACTGCTTTTTTGACGGTTGTTGGAAGGATCGTAAAAGTTTTTACACACATTGATATAAGCAAGTACAAGGCCTGTTTGGTCAATGTAAATGTAGTTTTACGATAAATGAATTTTCAGAGAGGCCGGAAAACATCTCCCTAATGGTCAATGATCTCAATATGAACCGCAATACATAAACTGTGCTAGAACAAGAGTCCACGTGCATGAAAATTCCTTCGGCTTTAGACCATCTTTATTATGCAAAGCCGAATCTTAGCAGCAAATGTCTCCGGAAATTCTTGGTACGTCACATGTCCAAGCAGAGGCCTGGCGCAGAGTCCACGGAGTGTCAACATGATGCAAATTGACTGGAACATGTCCAAATGTTTTAGTCAAAATTTTGATCTTCCTATTCCTAGATAAGGCAGCGTAGCCACTCAGGAAATCTCAAGCTATGACGACGTATTGTTTTCACATTTTGCGTAAATTTACCATCGATCCCACTTCGAGACACCCAGCGGATGTCGGCTGCACGACCACTTCCGTCCAGGAGTACCACTTGTCGATTCTCTTGTGGACATGAATAAATCACGCGACCTCTTGTGTTGGAACTCTTGAGGAAAGCATTGACTTCCGGAAATGTGGAGCAAAAATTGTAAACACAAACCCTTCCTCTACACTCTGCTCGCAATGAAATACTGTTTTGAATCTAGATGTCCTATATTTAAAACACATTTAAGAGCGAAGTAAGCCCGTCCGACGATTTGCAAACTTTTCGAATCAAATGTTTAATCCGAAGCGGACACCCGTTAAAACTACTTAAGCTCACTTGACACCCAACTTCCAAAATAACTGTCTATCTATTGCACACTTCCTTTGTCCGCATGTCTCAAGAGTGGGCCCTCTCAAAATCCAATTACTTGCACCGATTTTTTTTTGTTTTTTTTTATGTAAAAGTAGCTCCATAAAATATGTGCGCTTCCAAAAGAGTGTCATGAATACGACTATAATGTAGTTATTATCTTAATAGGCAGTTTCAAAAGACGCAGAAGTAACGTCTAAAGAAAAAGAATCAAAAAGCAGGTGAAAAATATTTTGTCGTAGTTCCTCTCACATCGCAGCAAATTCCCATCCTGTCCTTACCCTCTCTGAAATGAAGAGAAACCGTCACCTACGCGGAAGCCTCTAAAAGCTTTTGTTTTTCGAGTTCTCTGGTAACAATTCTTTTCTGTTTTCGTCTACCACTTTCCCAACTCCCGGACGACGTTCCGTTTTCGGTAACTAAGTAACTGCTCCGGCCAGCAGTGTTTGGGTGAATATCCATTTTCCAAAACCTAATTTACATGACTTCCGTGTCGGTTCCGCCGCGTTGTAAACAATATAACGCTCCAAGGTTCCAAACATCTTTTTTCAGCTGATCCTCATGATCATCTCCTATCTCGCTAGGCTGCTATTACTTTTGCCGGAGATCTCTTCAACGCAAGCAAATCGCCTAGCCCGAATAGCGGACTATGAGGGGCAGACGCGGAAACCGGCGGTGCAGCCGAGGGACGAACCGTGCAGGACAATCAATGAAACACTCAGAAAGAACCTGATCCAGGTAGAATAATCATTGTTATTTATTCCAGCCATAGTATTCGCATTGTGCAAGAGCTTGTACCTCAGCAAATATTGTACCGATGCCGCTACGTTCCAATGTTTGCGATGCAAATGAGATTCCTGCCAATTTTTTTCGGATAATTCCATCCCATCCACATCACTTTACATCACATATACCAAAACATCGTCCTAAATAGTAGGAAAACAACTCATTCACGGGTGTGTGCATTTTTAATTTCTGAGAATTGTCCATAACTGTTTTGCTGACAAAGCTGACAGAGACAGATGCGTCGCAATCTACGTGGAACCGTCACACACATTCACAGACGGACCTTTAAGTAGAATAATCCGGTAGCGGGTGTCTAGAACACTTTGCGTGGGAAATGCTTCTGAAGTGACCAATGACGGCCATACCTATCTTTAGGAGTTGTTCTCCGACGAACGCTACGATAAGAACAACCTTCCCACGGCGAACACCTCAACGTCGGTCGTAGTCGAATTGACGGTGCAGAGCATAACCGAGATCAGCGAGTTTTCGAGCAGTTTCAAGGCAGATGTGTGGTTTAGCCAGATCTGGCACGATCCACGGCTCGACTTCAGCGATCGCAATTACTGCCTGACAAACTTGTCACTGGCCGCTCATCAGCTGTCCAATCTTTGGACACCAAACGTAAGTGGAGAAGAGTTCTGGGGAATCCAGAATCCGTTGGGAAATTAGGAAAGCTGGAACCAAATGTTCCCAATTTCTGAAATTAGGCTTTTGTGACACGCCGACCACGAAAACAATGCCGACGGATCTTTGGCACAACAAGTTTTACGGCGTTAATCGTAATTTGTGGGTATAGCAGCTTTGTTTGTGACAAACGAAGAGTGGGCCACTCTAAAGTTGCCCTGTACATAGAACTTCAGGTTTGCTTCGTCAACAGCAAAAAGGTGGAAATTCATGCGTCACCAACCCAGAACATCCTCCTTCTAGCCATGAACAACGGTATCCTCATCGGCTCCTTTTCACATCCTTTGCACCCCTCTTACAGGCACCATATGGGTGAACCACCGTGTTAGTCTCCAAGGGCCTTGTCAGCTGGACCTGACCTATTTTCCAATGGACACGCAGACATGTAACATCGTCTTTGAGGTAATTGTGCAGTTGTCATACGGGCAATTACTCCGCTTTAGAGCTACTCTTACAACACAGCTGAAGTCCGTATTGTGTGGCGCGATTGGGACCCAGTCACCATAGCCGACCCGAGTGCGAAGAAGCTTCCGGACTTCGAGTTGATCCACATATCAAATCACAATGCTACGTTGCTCTACACTGCAGGACTGTGGGATCAGCTGGAAGTGGTGTTTGTGTTCAGGAGGCTTTATGGATACTATGTACTTCAAGGTACTGTAGGTCATAGTGGATTAGGGAAAAAACTAAGAACGTTGCAAAATTATACCATCTTACTATCGCACCACTCATTTTTTGATTTTAGCGTACATGCCAACCTACCTCAGCGTGTTCATATCATGGGTAAGACAGCAAAATAACTGTACAGTTCCTATAAGTATCTCCAGATTGCATTTTGGATCGATACCAAAGCCCTTCCAGCAAGAATAACACTGGGTGTTAGCTCGCTCATGGCTTTAACCTTTCAATTTGGGAACATCGTCAAGAACTTACCCAAAGTCAGTTATGTTAAAGTAGGCTACAGGCCTACAAATTGTCCCTGAATAAAACAATTGCAGGCTTTGGACATTTGGATGTTTGGATGTGTTGGCTTCATATTCCTTTCTCTAGTTGAAGTAAGTGTAACAAACATAACCAAGGTCTACTGAGGTGATTATAGTTGGCCGTAGTTGGTTTTGCCGATAAATTGGACGCAAAACGAAGACGAACCGAACGTGCTAAGCATCAGCTGATGATGCGCTCTGAGAGCGAACAACACTGGCTGGCGAAAATGAAGGCGCAGGGCAGCTGTCAAATGTTCAATGGCGATCAGGGTATGTGGTCCTCTTGATCTTGCCTTCAAAGCGTCAAATATTCAGTGCCAGTTCCCGAGTCCATTCCAGAAACTTCAACTTCAGTGCTCCAACCTGTCGGCATGAAGCCTCGATCCCCTCTGCCCAATGACCCTTCATATAAAAGACTGTCGCGTTCGTCCACAAATGTCCAGATATGCAACGTTTCCGAGCCACGTCCTTACCGTGTAAACGGGGAGAAAATCGACGAGGTGAGACGATGCTTCACCACCGTTCCACATTGCGATTCTAGATCTCCGCTAAACTCTTCCCTCTTCTCTTCACGGCATTCAACATCTTCTACTGGTTCTACTACATTGGCGCATCGAGAAAAGGCCCATAAAGAACTTTGAAATCATGATCTACGGGTTGTTACATCATCATATGAAGAAATAAAGGCATTTCATAAGAGTTAGCTCCGAAGCCACCCCTCGGAAGAATTCCTTAAATTTTGTTGACTGATCGCCGTTAACAACTTTTTGACTAAAATATTTATTATTTACATACTAATATAAATATAAATGTCAACTAATTGACTATATAATTATTTCCGAAGCATTTGTTTTACCGAATGATCAGGTAGCCGAGAATGAAGATAAGGGAATAAGCTGTCATCGATGCGCCGTGGATGGCGATGAAGGCGTTGTTCCAGTCTTCCTGATATCGGCCCACACTTCCCGTTTTGTCCGCATTCTGCAGTTCGATTTCGTGATCCGGCTCGTCGACGGTGTTAAACACGCATAAGACCCGATTAATAAGTTGGCTGGCTCTGAATGACGTTTTACAGCGAAAGATTGTGGAGCTGGAGACATACTGTGATAGCCATCCCCAAGGAGGAAGGGTACGCTTGAGACGCATGAACATCCACAGAAGAATGCTGGTCACGATGCTAATGGTGTTCATGATAATGGCGAACTCCAGTATTCTTACTGAAAACGTTTTAATGGGATATGGAAGCAAAAGGTACGAGAAACGTGTGTGTAGGGTTACATGAGAGCTTCTTGCAAGATAAATTAAGCCATTTCAGACGAAATTATCTAAAAAAACTCACAAATAACAGGCGTAGCTGCTGCTGATCCCAAGTGAGGCGCAATTCTGTTACTAAACAGTTGAAGAGTCAAGAACTGTAGGAACAGAATGAACATCTTCGCGGCGATCTGAATCTGAACGCGGCCCAAGAAAGGAGAGAATAGGAAGAGAATGGCGCAAGTCCACGTTGGCAGGGTGAGCTCAATTCTGACCGAATTGGTTGATCTTTGAAGATTAATGCAGAATTGAAGCTAAAGAGGACGTAGAAGTTAGAAACGGTATTATATGATACCTGAGAAATAGGATCACTGGTCACTGTGGGGATCGTCCCCGACATAAGCCATCCGTAGTCTCTAAAACTCTTAGGATCTGTGAACACAGGCATTCCATCGGCTACGAGCTGGATTATGTCTTGGTTTTTGAACGGTTCCAACTGGAAGCAGCACTTGTAGATGTCATCGGGGAAGTTCTTGAAATCAGAATCCTCGCAGAACGTCTTTAGGGAGAAGTTCACCAACGCCGACACATTTCCACGTCTTGAAGTCTCAATGCGCCGAATTTCGACAGTGTCGCCATTAGCCAAGGCCCCATCAAAGCTCTGCGCCGTAATTAGAGGAAGCCACGCGTGGCTGGCCGAACGGATCTGCAACTGATTGACCTTCCATCGGTTGTTGTCCCAGGACAAGCGCTCATCGTTCCAGTCAAGCTGGAGGTATCCGTGAATAGTAAGGTCCTTTAAAAATTCGTTCTAAATGGTGCTTGTTAGGTGGACAATCTTGAAGAAGCAAGTACCAAGTGGGAGTGCTGAAGGGTGATCTGACTGGCACGGACGTTGACTGTCCTGTTGCGTTTACCGTAGGTAGGCGGTAGAGCTGCTATAGCATGGGGAACTCCAGAAGAAGCAAATTTCTTTTGCGCCTCTGTGGCGAGGAAGTAATAGAGGCACTGCTCGAAAGAGGCGTACTGGTGTTGCTCGAGTTGCTGCACATCTAAAACCAAGAGTTTTGCTCACTTTGACCAGTGGAATATTTGAAACTATTGAAAACCAAGTACTTAATCGTCAAATCTCCTGTGATCTTATGTTTTGTCAAGAGTCTCGCTCTTGTCCGATTACAATAAGAGGATGGAGGGAAGAACATGCATTTGGCTGGATGTTTCTCCGCGCTTTTTCTCCGTTTAAAGAATAGAACAGGCCATAGAGAAGTGGGAACTTGAACAATTGGTCATGTATTTCGCAGATCTCGTTTTAGCTTTTAAAAACTCGACCTGGAGTGATGTGTCATGGAACAAGGCAGTCGAAAACAGAACATGAACGTCAAGTGGACAGCTTGTACTGCGTATTAATTGTCGTATTCAATCGTTTTTACGTAATTTAGTTTGGAAGAGTAATTGTAAAACTGTAACATCTACTAACGATTCACAAACCGGTTCTGCACGCTGCAGCTTCGGCAAGCATTAACAAGGTCTTCCGACAATTAAATGTCTCAGTGATCAAGAAGCCGAGAGTGGAAACCGGTTTGCGTAGGATAATTCCGCTAGCCCAGATCTATCAACTTCTCCTAGACACAACGACAAGAGTTGGTAAAAGTACATATGGTTTTCTATGACGTTCCATTTTCTTTTGCTTTACGGAGCTATAACCGCCATTTCTACGGTGAAATGGCATTTCCCTTTACAACGCCTTAATACGAGGTTGAAGGGTCCGCTAAAACTACCACTGACCTCAACTGCTTGGAAAAAAACAATCGCGTACAAAGTAAGATGAAAGGCGGGGCAAGGGACGGGATACAGCATAAGTTACTGGTTAAAAGACAAGCATTGTGGAACGGTGTGAACCTTTCGCAATGACACCAATGTCTACCGTAATCTCCATGCACACTTACCAGTGATGTTATCGAAATAGCTGCATGGTTCGACTCCAAAAGAAGTACCAGAATTATGGAACAACGACGAAAGAACCACTTCCTGCGTCGCGATGAACGGAAAGAACGCGAGCAGAAGCCGGCGAAGCATTGTTTTACCTGAAACGCGGGGAACTTGATCATCATTTATAGCGGCGACGACGTTAGTCAATCCGCGCGCGGATCCCACCACCAAACAGGTCTCCTCACACAAATGGAGAAGTCGCTCAAGGCGCCTCCAGGCGGCCTCCTGCGAGCATGATGCGATCGGCTTGTTATGCACTTTCGAGAACAATCGGACAAGTTTTTGGAAGGGGCAGGCGGATTCACGCCCGGTTTAAAACGTCGTCGCTGCGGATCTCGTCCCCGCCTGGCGAGTGTCCGAAAGCTGAAAATAGGGGTTCGCGTACCCGGTCATTGAGACTCACACAAGCGATGACATTAAAAAAAGTTTTATAGGCCGCAAGATTCTTGTTCTGGAAAATCCTGACTTCACCTCAATGGGTGCTGGATAGCATTTAACTCTTTATGTATAGTGCGTCCGACCCTTGAGTCGTCGAATAGTAGCCTGAGCTATATAACACATTTAAGGACTCACATGTAAATATTCCCAAGTGTCCGCCTGGGATTTTAACGAAACCTGGTGTGAATGATAGTCCTAGGCGTAAGTATTACAGCGCACATAGCGAGAGCGGCCCTAACTCAACATTTCCTACCTACGGAACCAAAAAACATTTGTTTTTGAACGACAGCGATGGTAAGTCCGGTTGCGAAACCTTAACCAAAGGTGATCGTGTGGTGTAGTGGCAAGTGTTTCGATTAGCAAACGATCTTTCCAGGTTCGAATCCCACTGCTGTCCCAACTTTTCTTTTTCCTCGAATCAAGTGTTTACGCTGTTTTTAGCCATTTCCCTTTGCTACATTTTAATGGCGGAGAATATTTTCCACATGAGGCCGCCAAGGCGTAGAACCGCGTAGAACCTTCGCAGAGTTCTCTGTTCGTCTGAACTCTCTCACACCGCTCGTCGCGGACTTCTTCTCTGGAAAATCGCCCTTAAGCGTAGTTTTACGCCTCGGCGAACTCTGAAACCTTGTGCATCGTGTTCAGCGGCGTCAACTACCCCTCTTCTGGCCGTTTTTAGGAATTCGAATTTTCGGTGAAAATCTAAAAAACCATGATGTTTTTGTAGAATCGGATCCAGAATCCAAAGTCCTTAGAAGGGTCGTTTTAAGGGTAATCGATGGCGCTGAACACGATGCACAGGATTTCAGAGCGCGCTGAGGCTTAGAACAGCGCAGAACTACACAGAACCTTCGCAGACTTCTTTGTTCGTCTGCGCTCTCTCACACCGCTTGTCACGGATATCTTCTCTGGAAAATCGCCTGTAGGCGTGGTTTTACGCCTCTGCGCGCTCTGAATCCATGTGCATCGTGTTCAGCGCCATCTATTACCCCTAGAACGACCCTTCTAAGCACTTTGGATTCTGGACCCGATTTTAAAAAAAACAATGATGGTACAATCATGGTTTTTTAGATTTTCACCGAAAATCCGAATTCCTAAAAGCGGTCAGAAGAGGGCTAATCGATGGCGCTGAACACGATGCACATGGATTCAGTGCGCGCAGAGGTTTAGAACAGCGCAGAACTACACAGAACCTTCGCAGATTTCTCTGTTCGTCTGCACTCTCTCACACCGCTCGTCGCGGACGTTTTCTCTGAAAAATCGCCCTCAGGCGTGGTTTTACGCCTCAGCGCGCTCTGAATCCATGTGCATCGTGTTCAGCGCCCTCGATTACCCCTAAAACGACCCTTTTAAGGACTTTGGATTCTGGACCCGATTTAAAAAAAACAATGATGGTACCATCATGGTTTTTTTAGGGTTTCACCGAAAATCCGAATTCCTAAAAACGGCCAGAATAGGGGTAATTGACGGCGCTGAACACGTTGCACAAGGTTTCAGAGCTCGCCGAGGCGTAAAACTACGCTTAAGGGCGATTTTCCAGAGAAGAAGTCCGCGACGAGCGGTGTGAGAGTGCGCAGACGAACAAAGAAGTCTGCGAAGGTTCTGCGTGGTTCTACGCCTTCGCGGCCTCGTGTGGAAAATATTCTCCGCCATTAAAATGTAGCAAAGGGGAATGGCTAAAAACAGCGTAAACACTTGATTCGAGGAAAAAGAAAAGTTCGGACAGCAGTGGGATTCGAACCTGGAACGATCGTTTGCTAACCGAAACACTTGCCACTACACCACACGATCACCTATTGTTAAGGTTTCGCAACCGGACTTACCATCGCTGTCGTTCAAAAACAAAAGTATTTTGGTTCCGTAGGTAGGAAATGTTGAGTTAGGGCCGCTCTCGCTATGTGCGCTGTAATACTTACACCTAGGACTATCATTCACACCAGGTTTCGTTAAAATCCCAGGCGGACACTTGGGAATATTTACATGTCAGCATGGATGGCTAAGCTATAGGGACTCACCTAACCGAAATCAAGTGTTGAATATCAAGTGTGAGAATTACATCCATGTTGTTTTTATTTCAGAAGTGTCAGAAGTATCAGACTATATGAAGTACATGGATATTTTCTACATCTTCCATTTACTTATTCACAGGAGGTTGACAAGAAGCAAGTTGACCGACCATTCCCCAGCCGTTGTTAATCTTGAGACCCATGAGATTTTTACGGTGGCTATCGTCGTGCGCAATGTATTCCAGAAGAATGTCGGAAAGCCGATCGATCTTGTCCTGGTCTTCCTTTAGGTCCCCATTGCGGACGACTTCCTCATCAATGCGTTTGATGAATGGCTCAAAGTCGGCGCACCCATTCCCAGGGAAGAACTTACAGCCAGCGTATAGACTGTCAACCTAAGCTGGATTGTCTTACTGTTAACTGTAGAAGCTAACCAGAATTGAGTGTTCATTCTCAAGCCGGAAGATTTCTGCGACAGCGTCACAGTTTCCAGGGTCAACAACAGGGGCCGAAGTCGACTCTTGGATGTTGACGGCGGCGAAGCAGAGAAAGGTGAACGAGAAAAGACGGTACATGCCTGTTAGTCGGATTACCGATTCGGGTGTTCTTATACATATCGAATAATATGTTGATCGGAATTCAAGGTTTACACGGACTTTTATCAGAAATTCAGGATACATGGTACCTGCGAGTCAAACACCGGCAGCAATCTAACCGGGTCCACATCAAACAAGTAAGCAGGAACAAAAGTACAAGTAAGCATTCCCTTCAGCTCAAACTTCAAAAGACTCTCATCATACCTAGGTAAACACAGTAAAAAGTTCCGGGATTTTACAGTTGCCTTTCCGCAACCATATTGTGGGCAGTCACTCATGTCAGATGCAAGGAACAAACAACTTGACGAAATAAACAATGCATTTGACACTCTTCATTATCCTAAATGTGCTGTGATATATAACGAAATTTTTTCTTGGGGGCTTTAAAAACTATGGCAGAGGAATCGGTTCTCTTGAATATCGATATTATTAGTACGAACTATCATATGTTTTCGACTGATAACCATATCAAAGTCAAAAATTTAATGTCTTTGGTGATCGTTCCATTAATGTTGATTAATTCTGCTCTTTGGTGCTACAAACGCAAATTGCCAAACAAGTGAAAATGAGCGAAAGAAGTGAACGTAGAAGTAGATGTCGAATTCGATTAATCGCATATCTGAACCTCATCGAAAATCTGGCATCTCTTGCATCCTGCCTTCTCTGACCTTCTCTGTTCAAACCCCATCGGGAGAAGAGTCTACACACACGACTCAAAAATGAACGAGTCACTGAATAATGTGGACGTGCATACATAGCTAATGCTCGTGTACTCACTATATCAATACATGCTTAATTTATCAACAGTACTAGCAAACAGTACAGATTAGCAGGTTAACAGATCCTGGACAGTTCCCCATCCGTTGTTCATAGGAACTTGGAAAACAGCTTCCCGACGCTCGATATTGTTCTTCGTGTATGCCTCGAGTATCTTGGACAGCTGCAACTGTTTATCCGCAAAGGTGGTCAGAGATGCGTTTCGCACAACAGCATTATCGATGCGCGTGATATAGCCTCGGAAGATTGTACACTGTGTGCCCTTAAATTTCGGACATGCCGCTGTAAAACTGTCGATCTAAGAGAAGTATCGTTAAAGTAGTCAAAATGCAGGAGAAGATGGGCCATACCAGAATGGAACGGTTGTCCTTGAGCTCAAGGAGTTCTGGGGCTTTTGAGCAGTCCACAGGAGCCTGACTTATGACTGAGACGGTTAAGACGACGACAGCGACGAGCAAACAGATTAAACGGTTCATTGCTTCAGGACTGTCTCCAAATACGGGTAATCTTTGCTTATAAAGACTTTTTTAAGACGTTAGATTAAACTTTTATCAGTGTGCAAATATTATGGCGTTTAGTGAAGATGTTATTGGGTTAGGTCAACGTTAAACGTTAGTGGGGAAGGTCAGCGTTAGTGCAATGGATTATGTCGTCATTTCCCCCTACGTATTGTCGTCATTTCCGACATCTAACCCACTGTAGGGCAAACTGAAATCTACACTTCGAGAGATAAGAACAGCTCTGATGACCAGCATTTCAGCACAGGAGAAAGACAATTAGCGGACAAGACGCAAGAGCATCGGTCCCCGGAACTATAATTGGTGTGTGCCTTGTCTAAACTCTTCAAAGAAAAGATTCATCATAGAATGGCTCTAATTACAAATGACCTGTACACAACAGCAGTATCTCACAACACAAAGATCGTCTTTATCCGTATATCTTCTGGCGAATTCGGTCCAGCAACTCGATCACCTTCAAACTTTCGTTATGGGTCATCTCAGGACATTCGATGTTTCCTGCAAAACGACATAATATGGGATACCTTACACTGGAACTATAGTATACCTTCCGCAAGAGCTCTACGAACCCCTTCCGCTTCGTAGACTAGGCCGTGAGTGAAGCCAAAGTGAAAAGCTTTCGGATCAGCATTGGTGGTGGGAGGATGAGTCACCTTCTTGCTGACGGACTTCATAAAAGTGTTGGTAGGAAGAACAGTAAGGTTGTATTCATTAGGGCAAAAGAAGAGCTCCGGAATCTGGTAAAGATACGGTAAGTGTGACTACCAGAGAAAATAACAAACGTACGTCAATCCGTCCCTTTGTTCCGCAAATCTGCGCTCTGGCACCAAGACTTGCACTTCCAGAATAAAGAAGCTGTGCCATTCGGTTTCCTTCCAGCATAATGGTAATAGAAGCACTATCATCTAGGTTGTCTGGACCACTAGTCCAGCCATTGACGACGATATCTTCGATGGGAGCGTCGGCTCCAAATACCAAGACAAAAAATTGAACCAGGTAGCATCCAACGTCGAAGGCCATTCCACCACCGAACTCTTTCTTGGAGAGCCGTTCAGTGCTCGCCTAAAATATTATTAATGTAAGAAGCTACCCAACCGTTTTTAATATAGAAGTATAATCCTAACCTACCATGATAGGGAATCCCATGTCTGCCTGGATTATTTTCACTTCACCAATTGCGTTGGAGTCCAACAGCCGTCGAATGTCTTTGTACACCTTAACTTCATGTACAATGCAAAGTACCGTAATATTGATATAGTACCGGAAAAAATCTGCTCCAGAAGCCTTCTTGAAGGAGAAGTGACTTTGCCTTAGCCTTCTCAATCATTGCCTTTACCTGATCCTGGCTCAGACCCATCGGTTTTTCGCACAACACGGCCTTCCCTGCATCTAACGCTCTCATCACAAGCTCGAAGTGCGTATGGTTTCTAAATCAAGACTAAAAGTAAGTGAATCCACAATGCATGGAACTAACCTTGTTCCCACATACAAGACATCGGCTTTTTCTTCGTCAATGAGCGAATCGTAATCGTAATACAAATTCACATCGCAGAGGTTGTGCTTCTGTGCGAACTCATTCACGCGCTCTCTGCACCGGCCGGCGATCGCGACGACCTTATGTCCATCGCTAAGCAACTTCAAGCTTTCGACGAAGTCACCACTGATGTGCCCGCAGCCCAGAATTCCCCAACGCGTAATCATCCTAAGGACAAGGAGAAGGCCTGGAAAGGAAAACAAACGGTGAGAACACATGGGACAGTCAAACCGTGAAGCACTCAAGCACGAAGAAGAGATGCAACATCTCAATGAAGTATATCAATGACGAGATAAGCAAGGAGCTTTCTCGCATGTAAAAGATCTGCTACAAAACATAATGAATGCCGCAAACCCACATTTGCTTACTGCTTCAGTTCCTTCTCAATCTCTTCCTTATCGTGCACTTTAATATATATATGTGCAGAAATTTTAAAGATGTCGTGGAAACCCACGGGTAGAAGTGGCGCCCGACAAATACTAGCACCCGTCGGGACTTCTTGTTTTGGCAGTAAGCGCATTACCAGGTCAAAAACAAGTGATACGATAGAAAACAACGCTGCGTCCCCACCCGCACGTGATACCATCAGGACTACGAGTCAGGACAATCGTGGCTAGACCGTTGGAGCCTACTACGGTTTCTGCACCAATTTCTGGTTCTGGGGAAGAATAAGAAAGTCACAAGGAGGTCATGCGGTGTATGCCCGTTGTGGCAGTGAAAAGTGTCGCTCAGTGAAAACTGTCGCTGCCGTATGCTTTCAGTTCTCTGTCAGGCAATTCGCTGTGGGACCATCTTGTTGTTGTTGCTTCAACAGATGAAAGTAATTCTTAACTG